>VDFB02184867.1:0-13558 GCA_007258455.2 Sequoia sempervirens | reverse complement strand
GTGTAATAGAGATATGTTGATAGAAATTATAAAGATATGGAAGTGATAATTTAATTTCCAAAGCATAATTGTTAAGGAATGAGGTGACATTTCACTCCTTAAAAGAGAATAACTCTAATAGAATGAGGTGATACCATATTTTTTTTTAAAAACATCAAAATCAATCTTTTACATGAATCTCAATCTAGAGATTAATAAATAAATAAATGTATAACTACACCAACATCTTTTAAAGCACAACTTAAGAGGGTAAAGGGAGTCACAAAAATATAGTCTAATGAAGTGGTTTGTGTTAGTGTATACATTATCATTTGCATACACATAAGCTAACTTAAGCTTGCTTAAGCATTCATTATGTAGACAGTATGAGCTTGTTGAGGCCGAAATATCTCTTTGAGGAAGCCATAGCACTATTTGAGGAGTAAGAGCAAGCTTACACTGAGAAGCCCTCAGCCATCCAGTCTTGAACTGCAGTACACCTCTTTTGCGCCAAAGAATACGCATGCTCACACAAAATGCGAGCAACGTTGGGATCCTCATCCTGAATCTCATTTGTGGCCTTGAGAAATATGGCATTTATTTTAGCTGTGTTTTGCAAAGAGGTGGGCACAAGTGATGGATTTAGAAAAGTTTTGATACCAATCTAAAGGGATTTTTCAGATCCCATACACAAATAAAATGCATAGAGTTGCTACTCTGTTTCCCAATCACTGGGAATACCAAATAAAATGTGGAATAACTAAACAAATTGGTTGGAGACACACACTTGGGCATGCAAACCTTGTTTCTTCTATTAACTCAGAAAATAACAATTACAAAAGATTGTTGAAATTGAAATTACAAACTACTAATGACAAGCTTGATTTGCAGCAATCTGGAGTTTCACACACACTTACAACAAACTAGAGCTTCTAGGAGCTCTCTGGTGCAGGAGCACCTGGGAAAATACTAGGTTTATAGAAGTCTTGAATGAAGTTCTAAATTTTGTTGTGTTGTTCATAAGGTCATGTAGACCATTATTGTTGAACTAAGGGATGTTTTTGATCTTTAGGAAAGAGCTTGTCAAGAGTTAAATAGGTTTAGAACATCATTTTGGTTAAGTTGTCAAAAATTGCTAAAGTTTAGAAAACACAGTGGGTTTTATAATTTGCATCTTTAGGTCATCTAAAGGCTCAACCCAAGAAGCTCAACTATTTGAGAAGTATATTTAAAGGTTGCCTCGACCTTTATGGAAAGTTGGAAGTTCATTGTACGGACTGTGTTTTTGGAAGTTGAAGAAAAACAACGTTTTTTCCATTACTTTTTTGGTTTTTGTTCAAGAACAGTGCTAAAATGGATTGATCAACGCATTTAGGCCTATGTAGGATGTAGAGTAGTGTTTTTACAAGCTTTGTGTGTTAATAGATAGTCAGTTTATTCATTTTCAAACATTGTTTGTAAATATTTTGGAATTCATCCTGTTGCTGGCCTGAAACAGGCAGTTTTGAGAAAATGGAGGTTTAGAGCACCTTCCCACCATAAAAATTGTACAGCCTTTTGAGAAATGTGCCTAGACTCCATGCCTATACATATGGTAGAATTTAGGAGTTGTGTGGTTGCAAGAGTTGCTAGCAAGATGATGCCCTAGGCGAGCCAGTGCAGGTCCGGCTAGGGAAGGCAGCGAGAAAAAGATTCATATCTTGCAGGGGAATTGAGATTTTTGAGAAATTCCTTCTGGTGAATTTTGTTGAGGGTCCTGGAAATGTGTGGTAGTTAGGAGGAGGGTTTATCAATTCATTTGAAGGGAGGATTTTTTGACAGTCTGAAACAACTTTGAAAAGCTTAGAAACCCTAGGGTTTTTGACCATTTTTGTGTGTGGGCAGTGTACGGGCTGTGCAGACTTGTAACCCTAAAAATCTTTGAGGTGTGGGCATGAGAAACTCAAACCCTAAGCAAAGAACCTAGATCTTTTGGTGGGTTTAGGAGGAAATAGAAATTTATCTCTGTTCAGAGGCCTAATTGGGGCTCTAGGCTTGTAGCCCTTCCTAACCCTAGAAGAAGGTTTAAGGGAAGCGATGGTTAAGTGAAGTCTTGTGACGGCATAAGAACCCTAGAAAATTACCCTTGAAGCTTTTACAACGTACTTACACCTCTGCAAGTTATCTAATTGAATGTTGAGAGAAACTGGCCTTTAGGAGGAATTAAGGGTCAAGGAGAGAAAGTGGCAAGCACCAAGAATGGCTTGGTAGTATGGAGCAATATTGATAGAGGGGTTGGCCAGTAAAACCAGGGGTGCCTATACCTATGATAGGACCTAAAGGTTATGGTGAAGGAGTCACCTAGAAGTTCTTGAGAGCAAGGACCTGAGCATGAGACTGTGATAGTCCCATCCAACCCTTCCCTATCAGATTGGTATCAGAGCAAGCTAAAGATTTGGGAAAGAATCTTGTATGTCAGACCTTGAGTCTAGTGATTCTTCCACCATGGTGAAAATGTAGAACTGGCCAAGATGGTTGAAGAGCAGAAAGAAGACAATAAACAATTGAGGGAAAGAATAGCCCAACTTGAGCAAGCAGTGAGGAGTGCACAGTTTGAGGGAAGAATACCAAAGGAAGAAGAGATTGCAGAGGAAGATAAGACCCCTGCACCTGACCCTGTTTTGAAGGAGGATCCTTTCTTTAAGGCATTGACAGCTTTGAGTGGGAAAGCACTTGAAGGCATACCACTGTTTAGTGGAAAAATGGAACCTGATTTAGTCATGGACTGGATAGAAGGCATGGAAAATCATTTTGAGTGTGATGGAGTCACTAAAGCACAGAAGGTGAAGGTTGCTAAGTCAAGATTGAGAGGATTAGCCTTGACATGGTGGAAGTTCATTCAGATAGAGAGGGAAAAAGAAGTCAAACAGCCCATATCAACTTGGAAAGGAATGGTTGCCAAGGTGAAGGAAGTCTACATGCCAGATGACTATGAGATTCAATTGCACAAGAAGAGGCAAAGTCTGAGGCAGAAAGACCAAGATGTAAACACTTACACTGAGGAGTTTCAAAAACTTTTCCTGAGATCTAATGTGATAGAGGATGAGAGTCTCAAGGTGGCTAGGTACCTTAATGGCTTGAAATGGAACATTCAAGAGGAGATGGCTCTACTAAGTCCCAAGACAGTACACCAATGTTATCAGTTGGCTAACAAGATTGAGAAAAGGTACAAGAGGAAGCAAGATCAGGCTTCTAAGGGAAGAGGCAAAGGCAGGGATCAAAGAGATCAAAGAGGACAGCATGGTGGCTACCAAGGAAGAGGCAGTGACCAAAGAAATCAAGGTGAGTCTAAACTCACAGAGCATGGAGGTGAAACATCTTCTAGAGGAGGATATAACAGAGGTAGAGGAACTCAAGGAGGTTCAAACAGAGGAAGAGGAGTAGGCAGGAGCAATTCTTATTTTGCAAACATGAAGTGTTACCATTGTAATCAAATAGGTCACCCTGCTTATAGGTGCCCGGAGAAAGCTTCCTCATCAAGCAATGAAAATAGAGTGGCCTATGCACAAAAGGACACCATGAGTCCCAAAGCATCTAAGATCAGTCATATAGAATCTGAGGTAGGAGAAAATCTGATGTTCAACAGGGTTTTGATCAGACAACTGGTTAAAGAAGAACCAAAACAGAGGAGAGCTCTTTTTAGGGTAAGGTGCAAGATACTTGGTAAAGTATGCAAGGTCATAGTGGACTCAGGTTCAACAGATAATATAATCTCAGAGGAGGCAGTAGCAAAACTAAAATTGGAGAAGGTACCTCACTCTAACCCCTACAAGGTCACATGGTTGAACAAAGGGCAAAGTGTTTTAGTGAATGAGCAAGTAACGGTGGAGTTCTCCATTGGAGGTTATAAAGACAAGTTAGTTTGTGATGTATTACCCATGGATGCATGCCATCTACTACTGGGCAGACCATGGCAGTATGACAGGAGTGCTATGTATGATGGGAAAGAGAATACTATTTCATTCAAAAAGGATGAAAGAATCTTCAAGCTTCAGTCACTGTCAGAAGAAGATGCAGGACAGTCCGAGACACCTATCATGTTGAGCAGTGGTAAGGAGTTCCTTAAGGACCTACACCAAGGGAATGAAGGATATGTGGTTGTGTTGCAACCTAAAGAGGAAGATAAGGCTGAAAAGACAGTCCTACCGGAAGTAGTCCAAAGGTTACTTGATAAGTACAAGAGCATAGTTAGTGATGGCAGACCTGCAACCTTACCACCAAAGAGAGCCATAAGTAATCAAATTGACTTCATACCTGGAGCTTCATTACCTAACAAATCAACATACAAACTGACACTAGAGCAGAACCTAGAGGTAGCTAGGCAAGTGCAAGAATTATTGGATCAAGGATTGATTCAAAAGAGCATCAGCCCATGTGCAGTGCAAGTGGTTTTAGCAACCAAAAAAGGAGGTAAGTGGAGGTTATGTACTGATTCTAGAGCAATAAATAGAATCACAATTAGATATAGATTCCCTATCCCTAGGATTGAAGACTTAATGGATTGCCTTGGAGGTGCTCAGTTCTTCACAAAGTTAGATCTTAAGAGTGGATACCATCAAATCAGAATTAAGGATGGTGATGAGTGGAAGAAAGCTTTTAAGACAAATGATGGGTTATATGAGTGGAAAGTGATGCCATTTGGCCTCTCAAATTCCCCTAGCACATTCATGAGACTCATGAATGAAGTACTTAAGGATTTCACAGGGATATTTGTGGTAGTGTATCTTGATGATATACTCATTTTTAGCAAGACAGCAGAAGAACACTTGAAGCATGTGGAGATGGTTCTTAAAAGGTTGCAAGAGGAGAAGTTGGCAATCAATCTTGAGAAGTGTGACTTCTTCAAGCAAGAGCTTGTGTATCTAGGTTTTGTAGTGTCCAAAGGCTCATTAAAGATGGATCCAAGCAAGGTGGAAGCCATCCTAAACTGGCCTACACCAACCACAAGGACAGAGGTAAGGAGTTTTCATGGATTGGATTAATTTTATAGAAAATTCATAAGGAACTTTAGTCGTATATGTGCACCGGTTCTAGACACAATCAAGGGTGGTTTGAAAACTAAGTTTGTGTGGACACAAGAAGCTGAGAAAGGGTTTAAGAAACTGAAACAAGAAGTGGCAACTCAACCAATTCTCCTATTACCTAGCTTTGACAAGTTGTTCACCGTTGAATGTGATGCAAGTGGAGTGGCAGTAGGAGGAGTGCTAAGTCAAGAGGGCAGGCCTATAGCCTTTTTTAGTGAGAAGCTAAATGAAGCAAAGAAGAAATATTCAACCTATGACTTAGAACTTTATGCTTTTTGGTTCAACATCACTTAGAAATGGAGGCATTACCTTCTACCCAAGGAGTTTGTGGTTTTTACTGATAATCAGGCACTTAGTTTTATCAACACTCGAGAGAAGTTAAGTAATAGGCATTTGAAATGGATGGAATACATCCAAGCTTTTAATTTTACCATCAAGCACAAGAAAGGACAAATGAACAAGGTTGCAGATGCATTAAGCAGAAGGTTGTTGACAGTGCAAGAGATACAGCTAAAGAGCATTGGATTAGAGAGTTTCAAAGACCTATATGGGGAAGATGAAGACTTTTCAGAGGCCTATAAGGTATGTTCTAACTTTGAGAACCATTTCCATAGTCAATACTCAGAGTATACTTTGCAAAGTGGGTTGTTGTTTAAGGGCAATCAATTATGTGTTCCAAGAGGGTCAATGAGGGAAAATCTGATTCAAGAAAAGCATAATGGCAGTCTTAGTGGGCATTTTGGCATCAATAAGACCTTAGAGCTGATACAAAGATTCTATTATTGGCCTAAGTTGGCAAGAGATGGAGCCGCAGGATGTAATGTCCCCATTTTGCAGCATCGAGTTCGCGATTTAGCCTTATTCTTAGCCCTCATAGGCTGAATATGTATGGTTAGGTCTCTTTTGGGAGTATTATTTTGCTTCGCATTGTCGTAACTTTACCAATTGCCTCGGGTCTTTCTGGACATCATTCACCGACTTGGGTTATTTTCTTAGTAATTCTAGGTCATTTAGTAGAGCAATTCCCTCGCTATTATTTTTAGTAGTGCATGGTCTCGGTCACTGCGTAATCACTTCTCACTGCTATGTGACGTTCGCATCGGGCATATATTGAGGGAGAGATATTAATATTTAATTGATTTAATTAAATATTAATTATTTGGAGTTTTGAGTTATAAAAGTTATAATATTTTAAATATTATAACTTAAGTGATTTTGTCATAGTCACCTACTGAGGGCCACTTTTAATTATATTTTATAATTAAAAGTGCTTTCGAAAACTATTGAAAAATTAAAAAGAAAAGTTTGAATTTATTTAAATGAAACCTAATTGAGAAAATTTGAACTCTTGAGGAGATATAAGGGTTTCATTGGGATTTGAGCTCATTATGTTATGAAAACGATTTTTGATCAAGTCTTCTTCTGGAGAACGAAGCCAAGGGTTTCAGCTGTCTACAGGAATTGGAGAACGAGCCATCTTCAGTGTTGCAGTTCAGAGGCTGTGAAATATCAGCTGATCTATTGCATTTAGAGAGATATCTTCATTCAGAAGTTATCACAGAACGTTCACAGAGTTTCTTTCAGCTTGCTGCAATAATCAGGTTTTCATCAAAATATCATTGCCTTTTTAGTTGCATGTTATCGGATCTTATTTGTAATCATTTCATAAGATTAATAAATAGTCTGGAATCAGGAGTTTCAGTAGATTATATCATTTCCAGAGTTGTATTATTTTATTTAAATTTATTCAGCAATTTCTTTTAAAATTGCACTTCAATGGTTCATGCAATAAACACGTTCAAAAACAATCAAAACAAGCAGTTTTCAGAATCAGGGAGAACAGGGGATTCTATAGTGGTATTAGAGCCAGGTTTCCTACCATCCTGTGTGGGAAATAAATTTTATGAGCAAAAAGAAACTTCTCAGAATTTAGGGTTTGAAGAGCAGATTTTAGATCATTGAATATTTTTCATTGCTACTACAGTACTCGTGCTACAGTACGCGTGAATAGTAAATGCTACAATGCTGCTACAGTATAATCCAGATTTGCAAGGGTTCTATGTAGAATATATTTATTGCTGATTGCTACAGTGGCGTGAACAGTGTCGCGCTACAGTGCTGGGCATTCATTATTGCAGATTCTAAGCATTTGTTGGGTTCACAGTGGTCTATGGAGCTAGGCATAGCCTTTACAAAGTGAATCGATCACAAAGTAGGCATCTTGAGTTGCTGTTCATACATTTTGGGCAGTCTTGATTCCATTTCATGCACTTCTAGATCGAGGGCGTTGCTACTACAGGTCTGAGTATGTGATAACTAAACTTATGGTCCTTCTACACTCAGAAAATCCTCTATCATTTAAGGTTATAGGTATTTGTAATCAGAAATCAGATTATTTAATACTGCTGTTTGTATTTATTGCCATTCTCTCAATCCTATAGTCAGTTCTGAGTAACATTTGACTGTAAATCAAAACATTTGGTGTTTATTGTGTATCTCTGAGAGTCAGTTTATCATTGCCATGCTCTATGTAATCTCAAGCAATCATTGTGATCAGTCTGAATGGTATTTTCTGAATATGCCAAATTCTGATATGAACTTCTGAGTAGCAATAGATAATAGAATCAGTCATTTCCTTATTCTGAAGTTCACATTTAGTGCTGTCACATCAAGTCTAGGAAGTAAAATGTAATGATACTATGCTGAATATTGATCATACTGATATCTATTGTTAGTCTGTAAGTTGCTGCACTTCCTTGGGCATTGTTTGTAATGTTTCAACTGGAAATATAAACCCAGATGGTAACACAGAGGTCTGATATAGCATTTGGCATGAGTGTCCTGCCTATTTATTAATTATTCTGGGGTTGTCCAAGTCTGATATTAATTTCTGAGTGGTTATATTGTAGAAATTCAGTCCTATATGAGTTTGGAATGACTTGGTTATGACCCTCAGATTTGTTTTTGCTTTATATATTAAATGACAATCTGATACATACATATATTTGATGAAGTTGCAAATCTATCAAATGGAAAATATTTGGCAAAATGGTTGTCATGGCTTCTAAATTTGCTGATGAGATAATGGATGCTTATGAGGAGTACAAAGCACTACCAAATAAGATCAAAGAGCATCTAAACTTCGAACAATATATTGGGCATCAGATGGATTATAATAGGGAAAGACACAAATCAAAAAAAAGTGAGCAGCTAAGTGTTGAGAGCACCTTAAAAAATATTCAGCGAAAACTTAAGCTTTCACAACAAAGATTAACTCATAGTTTGCAGCGGTATGAGGATTCCCTTTCTAGACGAACCTCATCACGAAGCAAAAATGAGAGACTTGGTGAAGTGACCAAAAGTCTCTATGATGAGTTTGGTTAAAAATGTGATAAGTTAGCAGATCATGATCTTCAACCTACAGACGGACATGGGGTTGAAAATGGAATGGTGGTTGATAAGGAAATTTTACATCAAGAAAATATTATGGTGGAGCCCCAAGATGATATTGACAACATTCCAGAGGATGTTATCAACATTGCTATCAGTTTTGATTTTTATGACAGCAGTGATAAAACTTTCCAATAGCATGAGATAGCAATGATTTCACATGTGCAAAATGATTCTATTGAGTTGTCACAGGAAGGTACTCAAGATTTGGGTGCTAATGGTGCAGGATTCGATGTGGATTCATGTCATGGTGAGTCTGATTTTCCAGATCAGACCTTAGAAAATAAATTAGAAGGTTTGTATGTTGACATGGAATCCCAGGATGATGAATTGAAAAGTGATACAGTTACACTAGGAGTGGAAGTGTGTGAAGACACTATCATATCAGCAGCTTCTACCTTATCAGTTGAGCCATCCTTTGAGGTACATAGCAGCAGTACCTTAGATGTTGAGGTGTGCATGGATGAAAGCACACATGATGTTGCTTATCATGTAGCGAGTGATGATGAATCAACCTCATATTATAGTGCATATTGTGAACCAGAAAACTTGTATGGGGGTCATGAGCTACAGAGTCCTCATCATTTGGTTGGGAAACTAAAAGTGAATGACAATATGATTGCCACAACCATTGAGCATTTTGATGTTGCTCGTCAGATGTTAGCTACCTATGGTTGGAGTACTCCTTTGACAGATGAGCACGGTGATAGTGGTTTTTCCCTTGCAGAGATACATGCACTTCGAGAAGCAATTGGAATGGTGAAACAAAATTACCTAAAACTACTTGTAGATAGGGATTTTCTTCTCGAGTGGGATTGCATTTGTTATGATGCATTGAAGGGAAAGGAGGATCAGATTGATGAGCTCACTCATGAGCTTGAGGTGACTATGGACTCATTGAAGAGCAGTCAATTGGCCCTTCAAGAGTCACAGTTACGGTTAGGGGAGCTTACCGTGGAGTTGAGTTTGGCATAATCTCCACCAACTGCAGATACAGTACAGTTATATATAGAGGCAGTTGATGAGGATCTTATATCCACGATTTGTAGTGAGGATGTGGTTACATCTATCACAGACATTGGTGTAGTTAATTTAGATGGGATGAGTGTTTCGGTTGAGAGCTCTTGTGATGGGATAATTGATTTTTCTGAGAGTTGTGTGATAGATCACGTCACTACTCCATCGTCGTCACAGGAGATATGTAGGGCATCATCCAGTATGGAGATTTGTACTTATGCTGATTTGTTTCCCTAGGACTATGATGGTCAGCCATTGACAGAGGTGGGAGCATTTTATCTTGATTGCATACTGAGGAGTGTTCATCACTTCTCCTTTAGTCCACACACAGAGGATTTGATGATTCATCAGTGCGGTTTGGCTCCTGAGTTATACCATCCGTTGTGGGATGGGTATTCACCATCTTCAGAAGATGGGATTAGCTGCTGCAAGCGCCAGACTCAACGGTTTGTGGGGGATTACTTGCAGGGACAGCTGTCAGTTTTACATCATGCTGATATGTATCCAACAGGGTTTGCTACTTCTATGTCACAAAGTTTTCTTATGGGTACATGGTTACAGGATGACTATGGTGTCAGTTGGCATGATGGCTTGGTCAGTTATCACATCCATCAGGGTTTAGCAGAGGATAGGGAGAGATTCAGTGTAGCAGATGCTTCTAGGAAGTTCTTATCTCCGCGATAGCAGATGGATGAATTCAGATCAGGTATTGGGATCCAGTGGTGACAGCTTTGGGACTGAGTATTGATGGGTCCCATTGGGTTACTCAATTATTCTCAAAAGATGGTAGTTGAGGGCGAGAGCTGCCATTGCAGCCCGAGGATTTATCATACACACGGACAAACTTTCACCGGGTTTGGGATCCAGGATGTAACTCTGTACGCTTGTGTTTTTGTTGATGCCACAGAGATTAGAGATGTGTGTGGGACACTTTTACGCTCTTCTTCTTTTGGCCTCCGAGTTGGGTTTCTTGTAAGAGAGATTGTTTGAGGACAAGCAATTTCGTGGAGGCGACTCCTATCGTCCCTCATTTTGCAGAGCATCGTAGTTCGCTGGATTTAGCCTTTTACTCTTAGCCCCCTCTGTGAGGCTGGTCATGTATGGTTAGAGGGTCTCTTTGGAGCTTGGTTTGGCTTCTTTAGATTGTAACTCACTGGCCTGGTTTTCATTCAGTGGTTCTTCGCATTATCATTCACCTCCCATCTTGTTATTTTGTAAGTTAGGTCATTCAGCGCAGCACCCCGCTATTTTAGCAGACATGGTTCCGGTTTCCACGTGAAGAATCACTTCCTTCTTCGCTAGTCATTTCCTGCATCGTTCACAGGCATCGTATATGAGGGAGAGTATTATTAATATTTACTGATTTAATTAATATTAATTATTTGGAGCTATGTTATAAAGTTATAATATTTTAAATATTATAACTTAAGTGATTTTTGCTGAAGGGGTCGCCCATCATTGAAGGGGCCACTTTTAATTATATTTTATAATTAAAAGTGCTTTCGAAAACTACTGAAAAATTAAAAAGAAAAGTTTGAATTTATTTAAATGAAACCTACTTGAGAAAATTCGAACTCTTGAGGAGATATAAGGGTTTCATTGGGATTTGAGCTCATTATGTTATGAAAACGATTTTTGATCAAGTCTTCTTCTGGAGAACGAAGCCAAGGGTTTCAGTTGTCTACAGGCATTGGAGAACGAGCCATCTTCAGTGTTGCAGTTCAGAGGTTGTGAAATATCAGCTGATCTATTGCATTCAGAGAGATATCTTCATTCATAAGTTATCACAGAACGTTCACAGAGTTTCTTTCAGCTTGCTGCAATAATCAGGTTTTCATCAAAATATCATTGCCTTTTTAGTTGCATGTTATCAGATCTTATTTGTAATCATTTCAGAAGATTAATAAATAGTCTAGAATCAGGAGTTTCAGTAGATTATATCATTTCTAGAGTTGTATTATTTTATTTAAATTTATTCAGCAATTTCTTTCAAAATCGCACTTCAATGGTTCATGCAATAAACACGTTCAAAAACAATCAAAACAAGCAGTTTTCAGAATCAGGGAGAACAGGGGATTCTACATGTGAGCATGGATTTTGTGGTAGGCCTTCCTAAGACTAAGACTGGTTTTGACAGTGTTTATGTTGTGGTAGACAGATTTAGCAAGATGAGTCATTTTATTCCCTGCAAAACTACTCATGATGCTAGCTACATAGCTCATCTTTTCTTCAAGGAGGTTGTGAGGATCCATGGCTTGCCTTTAAGCATAGTTTCTGACAGAGATGCGAAGTTCATGAGTCATTTTGGAAGACTATATGGAGCAGATTGGGTACAAATCTGTCATTTGGATCAGCTTACCATCCTTAGACTGATGGTCAAACAGAGGTGGTTAATAGAGTGCTTGGTAATCTTTTAAGGTGCTTAACTAAAGAATATGGACAGACATGGGATATGGTTATCTCTCAAGCTGAGTATGCTTACAATGATAGTGTGAATAGAACTATAGGGAAGAGTCCTTTTGAAGTTGTGTATGGATTGCACCCAAGAGGCATTTGTGAGCTTAGAGACCTTGGATCTATGGAGAATAGGAGTGGACATGCAGAAGACTTCTGTCAGACCATGAAGGAGATTCAGGAGCAAGTCAAGAGGACAGTCATTGAGGCTACACAAAAAGTGAAGGAGAAGGCATATATGTCAAGGAAAGATGTGCAATTTCAAGTAGGGGACTATGTTATGGTCCACCTTAACAAATCAAGGTTGTAGAAGGGAATGTCAACCAGGTTGCAGATGAAGAGAGTAGGTCCCTGCAAAATATTGGCCAAGTATGGAAAGAATGCATACAAGGTGGAGTTACCTACTGATCTAGGAATCTCACCGGTGTTCAATGTTGCTGATTTGATCAGGTATAAAGGGATAGTCAAGGATTTGGATCAAGACAGTAAGGATATCTTCAAGGACATCAGCAATATGACCTTACCTACTCAGGACAAGCCTCAGGCAGAAAAGATCTTAGAGTCAAGGGTGAAGGAGGCCACAAGACACAAGGTGTATATGGAACACCTCATCAAGTGGAAGGACAAGCATGAATCTAAGGCTACTTGGGTGGATGAAGCTAACTTCAAAAAGTAGGGCATTGACTTTTCAATGATCTCTCTTTCCAATCCTTAGTTTTTGAGCTGAGAGGGGAAGAATGGTGCAAGAGCACCTGGGAAAATACAAGGTTTATAGAAGTCTTGAATGAAGTTCTAAATTTTGTTGTGTTGTTCATAAGGTCATGTAGACCATTTAGTGTTGAACTAAGGGATGTTTTTGATCTTTGGGAAAGAGGTTGTCAAGAGTTAAATAGGTTTAGAACATCATTTTGGTTAAGTTGTCAAAAATTGCTAAAGTTTAGAAAACACAGTGGGTTTTATAATTTGCATCTTTAGGTCATCTAAAGGCTCGACCCAAGAAGCTCAAATATTTTCAAAGCATATTTAAATGTTTCCTCGACCTTTATGGAAGGTTGGAAGTTCATTGTACGGACTGTGTTTTTAGAAGTTGAAGAAAAACAACGTTTTTGCCATTACTTTTCTGGTTTTTGTTCAAGAACAGTGCTAAAATGGATTGATCAAGGCATTTAGGCCTATGTAGGATGTAGAGTAGTGTTTTTACAAGCTTTGTGTGTTAATAGATAGTCAGTTTATTCCTTTTCAAGCATTGTTTGTAAATATTTTGGAATTCACCCTATTACTGGCTTGAAACAGGCAGTTTTGAGAAAATGGAGGTTTAGAGCACCTTCCTGTTGATGTGATTTTTATAACCGCACCAATTAGTAGAAAAAAATAGTCCGAAGGCTACTCCGTTCTCTCTTGATCAAAGTAGATTGCAAGAAATTTCGTACGTTCAACTCCAAGGTTCCGAAATACTTAGAATACCCTCAGTTGGTTTGATGTGAATTGTTGTTTTCACGAGGGGACTTACACAATTGTTCAAGATTCTTGTAGTTAACAGCAGATGGGTGATTTGAAGGGGATTTTGTGCATATGATTTGGCAATAAGGTATGTT
>VDFB02184865.1:0-13512 GCA_007258455.2 Sequoia sempervirens | reverse complement strand
CTCAACTAATGAATCCCTAAAGAGAAAGAAAAACTTTTTAAGGTTGTTAATGCCATTGTAGACAATTGATTGTAACTATGTGAGCCCTATCAACATTGTCTGCACATAAATGGTCAGCATTGATTGGACATAAGCCAACAACCAACAAACTACATTTTTTTCAACAATTTAAAGATCTACCCAGATGAGTTGTATTCTTTTATTACTCTTTCTTGGATTCACTCTAGTTTTAATTTAAATCTATATTCTTAAAGTAGACAAACACATTTACTTTCTGTCTCAGCTATGAAAATGTTGTTTTAATAGCATTTGTTGGAGGGTTGTGAATTTTATGAGTTGTACAGTGAGAAGGAATTTGGTTCAAATTATTCATTTTACATTGAGTTACAACACATACTTCAAAATCAATAGCGACTGTCTTGGAACATGTGCATAAAAAATGACCTTCATTATCCTCATTAGGCTAACTAGGCCTAATTTACAAATGAACATACCTTTAAACATTCAACAACCTCTTGAAATTTTTGGGGCAACAATTCTCATGTATCCAAACACTCAAATCCACAATTGTCTTAGGAGAAATTCACTCCACCGTGCCAAACCACAAAACCCTTATTTTATGCTAGTATGAGGAGGTTTATTGAAAGGAATGGTTCCACACCTTACCAGAACATGCCACAACATCAGACCTTCTTAAAATCACTTGCACAAACTCAAAAGACAATCACCCAACCTTTACATGCAATATTTTATCAAACCCTAGGGTGAAACCTCATTTTTCATGCCCTTTTCCATCAAAATCTACAAGGGTAGCAACACAAACCCTATCAAACTTATTCCCTTTCAAAAAATAAGCACCCTAACATCAAAATGGGTTTCTAAATATGTATTGGGTATGTGGAAACATATAGAGATTGAAAAAGAGAACACATTAACCCTGTGTGAAACCTTACAGTTCAAAGAAACATCAGATTTCTTGTAAAAATATGAAAAATGCAAGGAAACAATGAATTTTATTGATCTTGTTCTAAGTACATGGTAAATTTTTGCTAGGCATGGTAAATTTATGCTAGGAATGGTCTTATTTTGCACCCAAACATGTGGAATTGCGTTGAGCTACATTCAACCGGTTCAATCCCTTAACGGTTCAAAGTGCAAAAGTGCATCAATCTTTGATGGGGTATTGCTCAGAAACCATGGTGCTTAAAAAATCTCCATCTAAGCCTACAAGACCACATTGGACCCCTCTACAAAAACCTCTCTCAGTTTTGGCTATCTTAGAGTGGTTTTCCCGTGGCAGGAAAATTTTACTTGGTGGAAAAAGTGTCAAATGCAAGCAGTGCAAAGTTGCAAAGTGGTGCAACTTTCATTCTGTAACTTGTGTGACCAAATAGACTATTCCAAAACATTAGGATAGGTTTTTTTACACTAGGCATAGTACTCTTTCACACCCAAACACATGGAATCACTCTGAGCTATGTTTAACCGGACTGATCCCTTAAGGGTCCAAAGTGCAAAATAGCCACAAACTTTATCATGTTGTTACTTAGATAATGTGATGATTAGAAACTTCTCGTCTAATCCCACATGATTATGTTGGTCCCCTCTACAAAAACCTCTCTCGGTTTTGGCTATCTTAGAGTGGTTTTCCTGTGGCGGCATAATTTCACTTGATGGAAAAAGTGTCAAATGCAAGCAGTGCAAAGTTGCAAAGTGGTGCAAATTTCATTCTGCAATTCATGTGACCAAATAGACTATTCTAATGCATCTAAATAGGTATTTTTACAATAGGCATGGTCCTCTTTCACACCCAAACATGCAGAATTGCTCTGAGCCACATTCAATCGGATTGATCCCTTAAGGGTTGAAAGTGCAAAATGGCTGCAAACTTCAACATGTTATTACTCAGATACCGTGATGCTTAGAAACTTCTCATCTAATCCTAAAATATTTCATTGTGCCCCTCTACAAAAATCTCTCTCGGTTTTGGCTATCTCAAAGTGGTTTTCCCATGGCGGCGGAATTTCACTTGATGGAAAAAGTGTGAAATGCAAGCAATGCAAAGTTGCAAAGTGGTGCAAATTTCATTCTATAGTTTGTGTGACCAAACAAACTATTCCAATACATTTGAATATGTATTTTTACACTAGGCATGTTCCTCTTTTGCACCCAAACATGCGGAATCACTTTGAGCTAAGTTCAACCAGACCAATCCCTTAGGAGTTGAAAGTGTAAAATGGCTACAAACTTCAGCATGATGTTACTTGGATACTGTGATGCTTAGAAATTTCTCATCTAATCCTATAGGATCACATTGGGATCCTCTACAAAAACCTCTCTCAATTTTTGCTATCTTGGAGTGGTTTTCCCGTGGTGGCAAAATTTCACTTGATAGAAAAAGTGTCAAATGCAAGCAATGTAAAGTTGCAAAGTGGTGCAAATTTCGTACGAGAAATTGTGTGACCAAATGGAATATTCTATTGTGTCTAAATATGTATTTTTACACTAGGCATGGTACTCTTTCACACCCAAACATGTGGAATTGCTCTGAGCTACATTCAACCTGATCGACCCCTTAAGGGACAAAACTACAAAATGGCTGCAAACTTCAGCATGTTGTTACTTGGATACCATGATGCTTAGAAAATTATTATCTAATCCTATAGGAGTGTTTTGGGTCCCTCTACAAAAACCTCTCTCTTTTTTGGCTATCTCAAAGTGGTTTTCCCGTGGCTATGAAATTTCACTTGATAGAAAAAGTGTCAAATGCAAGCAGTGCAAAGTTGCAAAGTGGTGCAACTTTTGTTCTGCAATTTGTGTGACCAAATGGACTATTCTAACACATCTAAATATGTATTTTTACATTAGGAATGGTCCTTTTCTACACCCAAACATGTGGAATCACTCTGAGCTACGTTCAACTAGATTGATCCCTTAAGGGTCCAAAGTGAAAAATGGTTGCAAACTTCAACATGTTACATGGATATCGTGATGCTTAGAAAATCCTCATCTAATCCTACAGGATCATGTTGGGCACCTCTTCAAAAACCTCTCTCGGTTTTGGCTATCTCAGAGTGGTTTTCTCATGGAAGCAAAATTTCACTTGATGGAAAAAGTGTCAAATGCAAGCAGTGTAAAGTTGCCAAGTGGTGCAACTTTCGTTCTACAACTCGTGAGACCAAATAGACTATTCCAAATCATTTGAATAGGTATGTTTATTCTAGGCATGGTCCTCTTTAACACCCAAACATGCTGAATCACTCTGAGCTATATTCAATTGAACTGATCCCTTAAGGGTCCAAAGTGCAAAATGGCTACAAACTTCAACATGTTATTACTCGGATACCGTGACGCTTAGAAACTTTTTGTCTAATCCTACAGGATCATGTTGGGCCCCTCTACAAAAAAAATTCTCAATTTTTGCTATCTTAGAGTGGTTTTCCCTTGGTGGCATATTTTCACTTGATGGAAAAATTGTTAAATGCAAGCAGTGTAATGCTGCAAAGTGGTGAAACTTTTGTTCTACAAATCATGTGACCAAACAGACTATTCCAATGTGTCCAAATAGGTATTTTTATGCTAGGCATGGTCCTCTTTCACACCCAAACACGTGGAATCACTTTGAGCTATGTTCAACCAGACCGATCCCTTAAGGGTCCAAAGTGTAAAAGGGAAGGAAACTTTGACAGGCTATTACTCAGAAACTGTGACACTTACTAACTCTCTATCTAAGCCTACAAGATCATGTTGGGCCCCTCTACAATAACCTATTTCAATTTTTGTTATCTCAGAGTTCTTTTCCTGTGGTGTCCAGTTTTCAGTTGATGGAAAAAGTGTCAAATGGAAGCAGTGTAAAGTTGCAAAGTAATGCAAATTTCATTTTGTAATTCATGTGACCAAACTAACTGCTCCAATGCATCCTGATAGGTAGGTTTATGCTAGGCATGGTCCTCTTTCACACCCAAACAAGCAGAATTGATATGAGCTACGTTCAACTACCTTGATCCCTTATAATGGCATGCAAAACAATGGAAAAGAGAAACATACACACAACGGTTGAGAAGTCTGAGTATTTCACACAATAAGTGTATGAGCATTGGTACAGCGCACCTTGTTCCTCCATTTGATGAAGAAGGTCTAGTTCAGTGGTTTTAGTCATTATAATGTCAAATAAGGCCATGCTAGGCCATTTTGTAATCTTGCTTTTAGTTTTGAGTTAGTGTGGGGTCATTTGAGTCAATTATGTAAGTACGAATAAGAAAATAACATTGGTAAAGGCATTGGAAGAGATTACTAATGTTGCCCCTATTCAAAATTTTGAATTTAGGCCTTATAAGCAAGGCTAGATGAGGTGAAAGGAAGAAATTACTTGAGAATAAGTTAGAATAGGTTGGAAATAGGGCGAGGTTGTGGATTTTGATGTGTTCAAATAGTTTGCAAGGACAAGGGAGGTCAAAAGTATGTTATGGCATGATGCCCTAATTAGTAATAGAGGGGTTTTGAATGAAAAAAAGAGGTTTGAGGGAGTAAAAGTGGGTAAAGTCAAGGGGCAGTATAATTTGGTAAATGCTACCCAATGGTGTTTTCCAATTGGAGGAGTAATTGAGAGCATGTTGCTTTGTTAAATAGATCTATTCAGGGGTCTAGGATAGTCTTGAGTCCATTTCTTATTTGTATTATAAATTATAGCTTGTTTTCTTTTGAGTCCATTTCATATACAAGAAATAATATTGCAAAAATTTGACATATAAATCTTTTGACGTGTTTATATGGTGATGCATCAAGAACATAACAATTTATTTTGCACTATCAGGATTATGCTGTGAAAATGTTTAAAGACTATTGAAGATAAATGTTTGTATGATAATGTGTCAAGAATTTAACTACTTCATCTACTCTGAATATTATGTTTTGCAAGTGTTGTGAAGATTATGTATCATTTTCTTAATTGATTTGTTCCAATCAAAGGATTAAATATATTGAAATATTTTTATGAATCATTTCATGGAATACCAATTGAAAACTTATTTTTTTCTTGTAGATAAAGTTGTTTAGCATCAATCAATTAATATTCAAGACAAACCATGAAGAACAACAATGATCAATTCTAGGGCTAACCAATTAATAAGTATACATGTGAATAAGTCAAGCATGTACATGTGAATAAGGGAAGCACAAGTACTCAAAAACATGTAAGCATTGGAGTATACACACAAATACATAGTATACACAAATTAATACAAATTATATGCACAAATACAAGGTATACACATGAAAACACATAAGTCACAGAGTATACATTGGAACTCATGTAAGTCACAAAGTATACACGTAAGTTGTAAACTATACACTTGAATACACGTAACTCATATCTATTGAACCATCAATTTAGAATGGAAATATGGACACCATAGATAAAAAAATATTTGTATTAACCAAATAGCCATGTAGGCATACATCAATATATGTCGATATAAGTATGAAATATAGTTACAAAATAGACATATAGGCTTACGAGAATGCCATATAGGAATACAATGTCAAATATATCCAATAAAAAATATGTACAAAACTGCCATGTAGGCATAGAACAAAGGGATCTGGAATCAAAAGTCATTGCTCTCCATTCTTTGGAAATAAATTATTTCATTTTTCTTATCGATCAGATGGAAATAGGTCTCTCACTTGTTTGTGTTGCACTCGAGGAGTGCTCATGTTGCTCCTCCTAGTGTCTAGTTCATGGTGAAGTTTTAACTATTACAATAAGAAATAAAGACATTAATATATAGAAATTACATTATAAAAATGATAAATTTAACAAAATAATCACTTACCACCATCTCATGATCTCTCTCCATGAGGGAAATATTCACATGCCCATGCTCAAGCGTACTCAAGCCTTGTATAAACCATCTAAATAGAAATTAAACTACGAATCAATAATGGATTGATTTTTCACTAACTAACATCTATAACAACGAATGTAAATTGAAATTTACTAATTTTCCTCACACTTCCCTTGTCAGAGCCATCGAGGATTGTATAGCAGATGAAACACCGATCTCCATTGCCCTCATCACATTCAAAGGTGTATTGGCTTGCAACAAGTGAAAATAAAACAACTGAGTTTGAATGATGTGCAATGTAACTTAATCAACAATATGAATATAAACTACACCAATCTATTAAGTATAATTCATTATTTAAACTCTTTATTCTATTTCCTCCATGTAAGTTTGAGTAAATTCACTGGCATTGGGAGGTGTTCCCTTGAAACCTCCAATATTAGCATGTTCAACATCTAAAATCACATATTAAAATCACATTCGTAAAACAATGCTATTAACATGTAATAAATTTATAATTGTTTACCAGTTACATACCCCACCAATAGGTGTATTGTAAAAATAAGTAGGTGGTGGGCCAATGTATCCAGTCTCAACACTATGACCCTACAATTTTATTAAAATCATAAAACTAAATTAGTTAATCTTGCATTTTAAAATCAAAATTTAATAAATTAAATTCAATGAACATGCTAAATTTTACCTGACTATCAATGCCATATGCCTCATGCAAAATGTTAGTTTCCCTCTCCATTTCCATAGTTGTAGAAGGATCATGTGTAGCAACCTCCTGAGTGTTGGTGTGGTCATATGAACAAGTCACCCGACAATATTGACATGCATGGGTTCGAAGTCCACCACTCAAAGACTCCCTTGGATGGTGTTATAGAATAGGGCTAGTATGATGGATGAAACCTTGGGTCAAAGTGTTAATTTTCTACAATGTTTCTACATTGACACTCTCCTTCACGACAGAAGGCATAACAACGTGCTCATGAGGCGACCTAGCAAGAGCTCGTCTCCCTTGCCACGTAGGATCCTACTGTGCACCAGGTCTATCCCGAGTCAACCCTCTACCTCTCCCCTGGAAGTCCCTCATATCAAAATAATTTGGGATTTTTTTCAATATGAACTCACTGTATAGTTTCCTAAAGAAATACTTCAAAATTCACAATTGTTACACAGTGGGTAATCAAAGACCATGTACCACCTATCATAAAAAGAGTTCCTAATTTGTTGGTGGTGGAACCAATGAATAGGAAACCTCTTTGCATTGAGGGTAATATTTTTATTTGTGTGTGGGTTAGTGAATAATGAGCAAAAATCACCTTTTTTAATTTTTAAATCCTTTACATATTTATATGATAGTTTATCCGCATAATAAGCCCTAGCCACCTGCCTCCTATCCTGCCATCCAGTTATTTGTTTGCTAATTAAATATACATTTTTTAACATATCTTTCAATGAATTTTCTAGGGTCATTCTTTCTGTGGCTGAACCATTTGGATCACTCAACCTACTGATTAAATCCTCAATTTTCTTTTTTTTGTTCTCAATTTCACTCATTAAATTTTGTTGAGTTCTAAGAGGGTGTTGAGTGATTGGTGGAGGAGGTTGTTGTTGTGGTTGATTTTGTTTTTTAGGATTTGGTTGATCTTCTTGTTGAGTATTTTGAGGGTTTGCAGGTTGATTTACATCTCCTACAAATTCAAAAAAAGAAAAATCAAATACAACCTGAAACTAACAAATTCAACCTAAAACTAACAAATTTGAAACAAAAAGAAAAAAATCCTTACCTCTCACACCTCTTCCTCATTGTGGCACCATTTTTGTGAAGAAATAGAAACCCTTGGTGAAGATTTTTTCACAATGCCTCTTTTGAGAACACAAATACAAAAAATGGGGGTTTTGGCCGTCGACACAACAAAAAAATAGTCAAAATGTAGAATGAATGACTTTCAATTTTTTTTTGCTTTTAACATGCCATAACGTGAGTGTGTTATAATGCACTCATGTTATGGGCTCGTTGTGGCCAAGCCTTAGGCTCAGCCCATGAAGCCATAATGTGATCGCATTATGACTTTTCAAAACTTTTTTTGAAAGTGGCCACAAATTGGCTACCCATCTCCATGCACCCACCCAATATATACCATCCATTTTTTATGTCTAGGAATATTGATCCATCTTCATCTAATTCACAACTACTTGCTATAGATACCCATGTAAAATCTTGGTAAAATGCTTAACATCAATCCCAAATTAGATTTCTTCCAATTGAAAGAACTCATTGAGATGTTGTCTGTCCATAAAGAAGCCTTTGCTTGGGATTATCAAGATATGAGAGGTGTTCATCCCACTACTTTTACACACCATATCTATATATAGGAAGGGAGTAGACTTGTGCAAAAACCTTAGAGAAGATTAAACCCAACAGGTTACGAGAAATAGTTAAGGAAGAACTTTAGAATTTGCTCAATGTGGATTTATCTAGCCTATATTAGATAGCCAATGGGTGTCCCCACTTGTAGTAGTACCTAAAAAGAATGGAAAGTGGTGAATATGTGTTGGTTATAAGGCCCTTAACAAGGCCACCAAAAAGGATCATTTCCCACTTTCTTTCATTGACCAAGTCTTAGACACCTTAGCTGGGAAAAATTTCTCTTTTCTTGATGGGTTCAGTGAATATAACCAAATCCACATTTCCCCAGAAGACCAAGACAAAACTAATTTTACTTGCCCTTGGGGAACATTTTCCTACAATGTCTTACCTTTCGAACTATCTAATTCACCCTCTACTTTTCAACAAGTTGTTCTAAGTATTTTTGTTGATTTAATTCATGATTGCATAGAAGTGTATATGAATGAATTTATTGTTTATGGTAACACATATGAGTAAGCTAAGGAAAATATTGAGAAGGTACTTAAATGATGTATTGATACTAATCTTTCCTTGTGTCATGAAAAGTGTCATATCTTAATGAATGAAGGTATTGTGTTGGGTC
Source organism: Sequoia sempervirens (assembly GCA_007258455.2). Lineage (NCBI taxonomy): Eukaryota > Viridiplantae > Streptophyta > Pinopsida > Cupressales > Cupressaceae > Sequoia > Sequoia sempervirens. Next base: position 4,664 of record VDFB02184865.1, on the reverse strand, counting down.
ATTATATTTATGAAAAAGGAATTCAAGTAGATCTAAAAAAGGTCAAGATTATTCAAGGAAATTATTCAAGACTTGCCTATGCCTACTTGTGCAAAGGATGTACGTAGTTTCCTAGAACATGTTGGTTATTATTACAGGTTTATTCAAAATTTTAGCAAGATTTCATCACCCTTGTTTTTGTTGCTAAGAAAGGATGTAGATTTCTCATGGACAATAGAATGTTAGTAAGCTTTTGAAGAAATCAAAGGTAAGCTTATCACAACACCTATGCTATGAGGACCAAATTCGGAACTCCCATTTCATATACATACCGATACATCATACACTTCTATGGGAGTTGTCCTTGGACAAAAGGAAGACACCCTCTTTTATGCTATTTATTATATCAGTAAGAATTTTACTAGTGCAGAGGTAAATTATACTGTTATTGAAAAAGAGTTTTTGGTTGTAGTTTATGTAATAAATAAATTTCACCACGATATCATGAGATATAAAAAAATTGTACATACGAATCATTCTTTCATTAGATTTTTGATGAAAAAACCTATCGTTACTAGGTGAGTGATTTGGTGGTTACTTCTTTTGCAGGAGTTTGATATTACTATCCTCAACAAACCAGGGAAAGAGAATATGGTGGCTGATTTTCTCTCCAGACTACAGCATGATGATGAACCAACTCTAGTCGATGACACCTTTCTAGATGAACATCTTTTTGCTATCCCAGCAAAGAGTCTGTGGTACAGTAACATGGAAAACTACTTGGTTACTTGCAAGTTCCCACCTCATTTCTCTCCAAGGGAACACCAAAATTTGTTGGGACTCAGTGGTGATTACATGTGGATTAATGGGATGCTCTTTCACCGAGGTCTTGATAATATCATGCATCGGTTTGTGCCCAAAGAAGATTTCTTTGAAATTCTGCACACATTTCATACAGAACCTTGCAGAAGAATTTTTTATTCCCATAGGACTTCCCAAAAGATCCTAACCACTAATTGTTATTGGCCCACACTCCACAAGGATAGTAAGCATTATGTTCAACATTGTGAAAAATGTCAACATATGAGGCAGTGTACCCACTTTGATGAAATTCCTTTACACCCTCAGTTATCCATAGAACCATTTGAAAAGTGGGAGTTAGATTTTGTAGGGCCCATTAATCCTCCCTCTCAAAATAAAGAATATATATTGGTTTGTGTAGACTATGCCACTAAATGGGTAGAGGTAGTAGCCTTAAAGCATGCTAGGGATACTAAGGTTGCTAACTTTTTGTATTCTGAGATTTTTACTAGGTATGGTGTGCCTCACAAAATTGTCATGGACCAAGAGCATAGTTCACCTCCGACTTGATTTTAGCGTAGGTACAAGAATATGAAATTAAACTTCTGAAGTATTCCCCATATCATCCACAAGCCAATGGGTAGGTGGAAGTAACCAATCGAAAATTGGAATTTAATATTCTTACAAAGAAAGTAGCATTGCACAAGAAAGACATAGTAAAAGATAGTGGTTTCTTGTTAATAATTGGGTGGGACATATCATCTACCATTACACTAGATGCCATACAAAGGTAGGATATTTAAGAATATTTTTTTAGAAATGAGAAGCAAATAAAATAATTTTATTTTGGATCTAGCTACAACCTAAGATATGATACATTGGTCATTTATGTTATTTATCTAGAACATAATAAGGCATGGATGACCCAATATATTGATGAATTAGGGGGAAATTTATTGTTAGGAGACTAGGGGATACCATTGCACCCCAAGTTACATATTTAGTAGTTAACACCATTTTTATTAGTGAAGTTGTAACAAAGGAGTTATAGGAAGATTATGATAAAGTGTAGGAGGCACATACAAAGTTATTTTTTGAGTATAGTATGATTAAATATTGGATGGTGTATACCCCACTCATAGAAAAGGACCTACAAAATCACCACTCCCTCTGCAAAAAAAATCTTGATCAAAATAAAAATGCATTGATGTTGAGAACAAAAGGTTTGAAGGGAGAATTGAATATATCTCACGATGTAGATGTGGCTATAAGGTTTAAAGTAGTTAAGGAAGTTATAGATTTAGTGAGCGTTTTATTCAACCATAGGATTACATTTATATCACATGATTTTGATGATGTATGTGTTGAATGAACAAGACAACTGAGAGGGGGGGTAAATTAGTTGTAGCAAATTAAAACATCAAAACCCTCAACAGTAATCAGATCCACAAACATGCATTAAGCCCTTATTTTGTTAAAGTGATTAATCATGAAATTAATATAATAGAAACTGAAATAACAACACCATACACAAGAGAACACTGGATTTACATGGAAAATCCAATGAGGCAAAAACCATGGTGAGGATTAACTCACAATATAAGTAATTGCAAAATCGGTACAAGGGCTCACTACTAGAATAGGACACACTATCCAAAAAGGCTCATAGTCAAGGCTCACTACAATAGAAAGAAGGACAAGAAGATAGAAGATAAATGTTACATAGAGTACAACTTTTGAATGCAACTGTAGTGTCAAAAAGTGTCATATATTACATTTTCACACTTGTTTGGGCCCTTGTGAACTAAATGAACCTAATAGTGCCTTATTTAAGGTACAAAGGTCACACCTCAAATACACCAATATAGAGGGTTTTAATACATTGGGCCTTATCTTTATAATCCACAAGCCTTAATTAATAATAATGCATTCCTTTTCAAGGACAATCCACAAATACAATGACCACTATAAATTAATATTGTTGGATTGTTTGCCCAGACTGGGACTCATAATGTACCATGGGCATACATGGTCCCACCTAAGTTTCTCAGGTCAGATCTTGATTTCACATTAATCTAAGTATTTTGAAAATGTGTCCCATAATTACGCCTAATGTAATTCCCATATTCACTTCAGTGGCGAGTCCTGAGTTTATTTTTCTCAAAAACGTAAGGAAGGTAATGGCCCTCGGTGTGTTCCGGCTCTGGCGGGGGACATATTGCACTAAACTGAGTGACCTCTAAATTTTTAAAGAAGTTGGCTTGTTTTGTAATTGGGTTTTTGGAATGGGAAAAGGAAGCAGATATAAAAATAAAGGATCTAACTAAGGTGATGCACCAAAATTTAGATAAAAGGCACAATAAATCTATCTTTTGGATATGATCTAAGGGCCCATTCAACAATTTACTATGTCCTAGAATAGCAGAAAATAAAGATTGAAGCATGAACAATGCATTAAATGACAAAATAATTTTCACACCCATTCACTGAAAAGAGGAGTCAAAGACATGATCTAAACTAGCATATCGCAACCCATGGTTCATTCCTCCTTCTCGTTGATGTCTTGCACTAGGAAGACACGTGGAGCGTGCTTTTTTTTATTGGTAGCAACTGTGGGGTTTGCCAAAGCATATGCAGATGAAAATGTGGCACAAAGTCAGGGCCTGATTCAAAAGTGAGAGGAAGCATCCTTTAAGCATGCGCAATGATGACACGTGGAAGAATGGCAGGGGCTGTTTAAAAAATGAAGGGAAGAGATCCTTCAAAAAGCACTAAGCGGACATATGGTGAAGGCCAGCGGTCATTTATCAAAAAGGGTCGATGATTTTTATTGGAGGCATGGACCGGTACTTAGCAAAAAACAAAACCCGAAGGGAGCATGATGAATTTCATATTCATAACTTTTGGTGACTACCAGGGGCGTTTCGCTTGAGGAACGAGGAACCCAAAATTTTCTCTAATCCATAGATCAGAGCGCCATCCATTGGGCGATGGGATTAGAGCTTGGAAAGGGCCACTTGTAGGGGTGGCCAGTCATCTTCAAATGGTCTCAATATATTGCATAGATTCTCCTGTGCCCCACCCAGGTTGAGCATTTCTTTATAAGGAAGCACCTTAGGTAAACCGGCACCTGATTCGCAATGGAAAATTAGCCATGCAATTGGATAGATGAGTCCATCAATGTCTGCTATGGTAGGAGGTTGGCTAAAGTTCCAGAAAGTAGTTGGGTCCTTCTCCTTTTCTTCAATCTTTGTTGCAATTCACTCAGCTATGGCGATCAACCCATCTTCAAGAAATGGGGATGGCAGACCCATCTCAGTTAGCCAAGAGAAATTTTCCTGCATGCCATCCATAGTCTAGTTCAAGGTAGCTACATAGACATTAGTACACAGGATGGCCAAGTGGAAATGGATGAATTTGTTTATTGTCTGGGCAGTAATATCCCGATCCTCAATCCCTGCCTTTACCAAGTTTTCATTAGAGACCATGTATAGCTTGCTTAGCAAACTCTTTTCCTTAGGAACCCTTTCTATGATGAACATAGGGAATTGTCCAATTGTTTCGTGAACCTCATGGCTCAATTTTGTTTCCTTCGAGATGAACCAGAGTGTTGACTAAAATGTTAGGTAGAAGGCCTTAACCTTTTCCCAATATGAAATGTATAGCTATTGAGCTACTAGGATAAGGTATGGTTGCACAGCAAGGGCCTAGGGAGTGCTCTTTAGAAGGGAAATCTCTGCATCCTTCGAACTGACATCCTTTGTTAATTTTGCAATTCTCTTTTTTGGGAATGCAAGTTTCTCCTCAATGTTAGTTAGCTCCTTAAACCATTTTTGCTCGACCCAGGCATGGTTTTCCAACTCCGTGTCAAGAGAAGACTTCAT
>VDFB02184863.1:0-17006 GCA_007258455.2 Sequoia sempervirens | reverse complement strand
CCAAACCCTTAACCCTTAAACTCTAAACCCTTAAACCCTCTACCCTCTACACTTAACCCTCTATCCCTTATATATCTCCAACTCCCTCCCTATTTCCCTCTCTCTCTAAGGTCTCACCCTCCTACCCCTTTTCCCTCTCTCAGGTCTCTCTCTCTCTCTCACTCAATCTTATCTCCCTCCCCTCTAAACCCTTAAACCCTCTACCCCTTATCTCTCTCCAACTCCCTCCCTATTTCCCTCTCTCTCTCAAGTCTCACCCTCCTACCCCCTCTCACTCTCTCAGGTCTCTCTCTCTTATATCCCTCCCCTCTACCCTTAACCCTCTACCTTCTACCCTCTACCCTCTATCTCTCTTCCACTCCCTTTGTCTCTCCCCTCTACCCATAACCCTAAATCCTTAACCCTTAAACCATCTAATCTCTAATTCTACCCTCTACCCTCTCTCTCAAGTCTCTCCCTCCCACCCTCCCTCCCTCCCTCTCGTGTCCCTCTTGTACTCACCCAACTCTTATCTCTCCCCTCTACCCTTAAACCTCTACTCCTCTCCCCTTCTTAACCTCCTTCCCTTTCTTTATCTCTCTCTCTCTCTCTCTCAAGTATCTCCCTCCTAACACCACTCTCTCTCTTAGGTCTCTCTCACTCATTCACTCACTCTATCCCAAGTCTCTCCCTCCTACCACTTCTCCCTCTCTTAGGTCTTTCTATCACTCACTCACTCCCTTTATCCTTCTCCCCTCTACCGTTAAACCCTTAACCCTTAAAACCTAAACCCTTGAACCATCTACCCTCTACCCTTAACCCCACCTCCCTCTATCTCTCTCCCACTCCCTCCCTCTCTCTCTCTCTCAACTCTCTCTCAACTCTCTCCATCATACCCCTCTCCCTCCCTTGTAGGTCTCCCCCTTAACCCTTCCTTTTTATCTCTCTCACACACTCACTCCATCTATCTCTCTCCCCTATACCCTTAACCATGAAACCCTAAACCCTTATAACACTCTACCATAAAACCTTAACCCTTAAACCCTCTACCATATACTCTAAACTCTAAAACTTTAACCCTTTAACCCTCTACCATCTACCATTAACCCTTAGGTCTATGTGTACACAAATCGGATATTCAATTTGTAGAACAAAAATTATACTGTTACAAGTATCGTAATTTTTTTTCAAATGAATCGAATATTAGATCATAACGGATATCAGATTTGTGGGCCATAGAAAAGCCCCATGTGGGCCGTTTTGTGCATTCCAACAGACCCTACATTCTGTTTGCAGGCGACACACACGCGGTTTCAGACAGGAAGAGACAAAGATCAACTTTTTGAAGCATCTTCTATTGAAATTTGTCATAAGCAATGATTTTTAGAATCTTTTATGAGGTATAATGGGGAGCGGTAGTCGTCGAAAGCAAAAATGTAAGAGAAAGCTTACAAAAGAAGAAATTGAAGCATATAGACAAAGAGATAGAGAGAGTCATAGGAAGAGAAGACAAGGTATGTTAAATATTGGTGAACCTAACCCCTATGGTCTTTCAAGTGAAGAGGAAATTGAAGATGTTCAAGTTGAAAATATTCAAGGTGAAAATGTTGGAATTGAATATGTTGAGCATGATATTCAAATTAGGAATGGAATTATTGAAATTGATAATGAAAATGTTCAAGGTGAAAATGTTGGATTTGAAGATGTTGAACATGATTTTGAAATTGGGAATGAAAATATTGAAATTGATAATGAAAATTTTCAAGGTGAAAATGTTGGATTTGAAGATGTTGAACATGATATTGAAATTGGGAATGAAATTATTCAAATTGATATTGAAAATGTTCAAGGTGAAAATGTTGGAAATGAAGATTTTGAACATAATATTGAAGCAAGTGTAAACTATGTTTCACCAAATTACATGAGAAATGAAGAACCTTGTATGGAAGAAAGACATATTCCATTTCAAGACCTTCAAGAACCCCTAAATGGTTACTTGAATTTGATGAGAACATTATAAACAATTTTGAAGGCAAGAGGTCAACATGAACTGCTCGGTTGTGGGCTAGAAGACTTTTCAACCAATATTTTAGTGATAAGACATTGACCGAGCAATGGCAACTTTTTGTACAATTGCTAAAGATGCAAAAGATGAGACCTTTGCTAGCCAAATTGAAGATTCATGTGAACAAGAAGACTGAAAAAAATTCTATTATTGTCAAAAATATTTTCAATGCTCTCAAGTCTATTGGAAAAGTAACAAGGAAAAGGATAAGAGAGCTACTCGGAGAGTCATTACAACTGCCTCTAGTAAGCCATAAATTGAAAAAGGCTCACTTTATGAGACAAACTGTATTGATTTTGACATAAATCATAAACTTTGGATAGAGCACTTGCAAGAAGATAAAGAATAGATGATCCTCTTCAAAATGATACATGGGATTTTGTCGGGAGGCTTCCACGTGTTGATAAGAAGATAACCGATAATGTAAAGTAGGTAATTCAACAATTTTGGCATGATAACTCTAGAGTATCACCCAATGCAAAGGATGTTTTAAAGTTAAGAATTGGCAATTGAGACCGTACACCACATCCTAAACATTTCTTGGAATCAAGCCAAACAATGTTTTTCAAAAAATTTATTGAAACACAAAAATATGGAAATCTTGCAAAGGACTTTTGAGGGTTTGAAGCCATTTTATTGTGTGCCTCTTAAGATTCATAATACTTGTTGTTGCAAATACCATGTGGAGTTTTCAATGTACCATGAGCTATTATGCTATATCCATTCTAATTTGCATACTAATGAAATGTTGCAGGAGTGTGGTGCAATGCATCTTCCGAAATCATCAAGGGACTTGCTAGATCTATTTTTATGTTCTAGAGATGATGGTTGCTTTTTCTATATAAATGATTGTTTAAATGCAAAGTGCTCACAATGTGGTGGCTTGTGAAAGTTTTTTCAATGTTTTCATGAGAGTTCCGAACATGAATTTGGAAAGAAGCTTGTTGAGAAAAAGAGATATGAGATAGTAAAATATACTTTGCAAAGTGGAGGTGAAGGTTCTAGATGTGAGTTGGTTACAAAAGAATGCAGTGTTGCTGATTTTATTTCATATTTTAAGGACAATATTTTCTACAAGTATGCAAGGCATAGTCATAGGTCTCGGTGGTTGGATCAACAATTTAGGATGTGTAAGGACTCTTTTCCGATTGGCACTATTATATCAGTGGTTGATTTTCTAGAAAACTACACATTGAAACCACAAAATGAGGTACAATCTTAGTATTACAATTCCATTTAGATTGCTATTTTTTCCCACATAACGTTTAGACATGCACTTGATAGTACAAAGGAGGATCAAAAGATAATTAGAGAGTATCATTTTTATATGAGTGATGATAGATCTCATTCGTTTGAGTATGTCCAACATTGTTTTGAGAATTTTTTTGAGTTCTTGTAGGAGGATGATATAGCATTGGGCCGACATCTAATTTGATCAGATAATTGCACAGGTCAATTCAAGAATGCTTTTATGTTTTATTGGTTGAGTAGAATGAATGTAGACAGGGGTCTACCTCATATTTGGAGTTTTTTTGAAGCTAGACATGGGAAAGGGGAGCATGATGGAGTAGGTGCATGCGTAAAGAGAGCTCTAGTTAAGGAGCAATTGAAGATTTCAGGAGGAAATTTCAGTGATGCACGTTCTATAGTTGATTGGTGTAGTTCAACATTGTCATAGGGAGGGACACTTGATTCAACAGTGCGTAGATTCTTTTGGTTCATTGAGGAGGGTACAGTGGGAGGAAGATTGGATTGTCATACAATCAAAGATTCTTCAAAGATGCATTCATTTCGAAGCTCAGATGTAGGCACATGGACCATTTGGACAAGAGAGTTGGCTTGTTTTTGTCAGAGTTGTATTCAGTGCAAGTGGGATCAATGCGAGTCAAGTGAGTGGGTGGATACATGGGTACCATAGTATCTAACTCCTTTATCTCAAACAATATCCATGACAAATGAAACAATGGAAAGTTCAATTGATTACGACTTGCTTTCAGATCTACTATAGATAGGACATATTTTTGCAGTTCTTGCACCATAGGGGAATGAAGAGAGATTAGACTATTGGTTGGATCGATGTGTGTAGGTAAAGAATAAGCTAACACAACCGATGGAAGATGATGATGGTTTCATGTATCCTACAGGTTCAGTTGTGATTGCAGGAACTTGGTTGTGAACATACATTATTAGAAAGAATGGCATACCTACATTTGAAGACTACGAGAAACAAAAAACCATTCTCATGTATTCGCACCTTGTTATAGCAAAAAATGTTAGGTTTTTGAAGCATCATGCCAGACCAAAGACAAAAAAACTATGGACACTTAGTAATGTTGATCATGAAGCAATATTGGATACTCTTAAGCAAAGAGATGACCCTTCAGGCACACTTGAATAGCATTTTCAAGAATGTAAGGTAGAATGCTTATGTTCATTATGATTAAGTTCATTAGTGTTCTTTATTTAATACTGATATTTTATATACTATTGCAATGCAGGTGTCTTTAATAGTGATATTTTGTATGCACTTTTGCGATATTTTTGGCAAGATTGATCATGGACCTGCTGCAATAATAGCCATCTCTGATCCATTCGAAGAGGTATGCGTCTTTTATAGCTTGCATCACCAACTCATCATCATTCAAGCTATTTAGATTAATATAGATATGTTAGTCTAAGCATCTTTTCTATTGTGACAATATAGATTTCTCATTTTCCCACTTTTGCGATATTCCTGGCATGATTGATCATGGACCTGTTGCAACAATAGCCAACTCTGATCCTTTCGAAGAGGTATGCGTCTTTTATAGTTTGCATCACCAACTCATCATCATTCAGGTTGTTTAGATTAATATAGATATGTTAGTCTAAGAATCTTTTCTATTGTGACAATATAGATTTCTCATTTTCCCACTTTTGCGATATTCCTGGCATGATTGTTCATGGACTTGCTACAAAAATAGTCAGCTTTGATCCTTTCGAAGAGGTATGCAACAGATTACAACAATATAGATTGGTTATTCTAAGCGTCTTTTATAGTTTGCATTACCATCTCATCATATTTTGCGTCATTTAGAATAATATAGATTGGTTATTCTAAGCTACCTTGATGGTTTGTACAGGTTCTTGTCATTCCAAAACATGAACATACTACTATTGTTGAAGACTGTGCCCTAAATGCCTCTAATAGGAAATTTTTATAAAATTTCAATTCTCAAATTGGAAACAATGTAAGATGGTCATAATTGTGGATGGGCATAATCTATACCCAGTGAAGTTTTTGGAAATATGGGTCAAATGTCTGGCATTGTATAAAGGGTATGTTTAAAATGTAAAGGGGTCTGTATTTTGGAAAATCATAGGTTTTGTAAAGGGGTCTATTTTTGTACTTAATCGAGCTACAACCGAAGGTTTTCTTCCTGGTTCTTTCCTGTCGGTATGCTCGTTTGAACAAGGTTTTGTAATACTATCTAGTCCTCTCCCCTACTATCTCTTACTCAAAGAGTAAGGAGAGAGATTAACCCATCTATTTTTTTTGAATAGACATGCATATACTAGCAATCACACGTGAAGATGTAATGGGCACATTGATAGGTGCAATATGAAATTATGTATGCTACAATTGAAGTAATCGCAAGAAGTCTTGTTATGGTGAAAGTTTTATTAGAGAATACATGATCATGTTTTCTTAAAGAAGAAGTATTGATAGGTATTAATTTTGAAGTACATTTAATCTATATGCAAAGCATTTGTAAATCAATATGTGTGTAATTGTAACAGTAAAATTTGTGCATACCATGTCATTTCCCACACAATTTTTTGTCTATTTTGAAGAAATGTCTTGATACATGTACGTAGTGACTCAACATCTAAATTCAAGCTCATCTCTCTAGCCTTTATCAATTTGCATACTTAAATCACTATACAATTAGCCCTATCCTATTCTTATTCACACACGTCTATACATTTACCTTATTTTCCCATTTATCACATTCACCAATGGGTATGCCCTCATTTATCCATTAGCCACCTAGAATTGATTGTTAGCCACTTAGATTTAACTATTAACCCATTCTAGGACACTTCTTCAATTGCAAGGGTGACCACATGGTCACAAACCTATTCCCTTTCATTTTAAAATTCAAAATTCAAACTTTTGGCTAAGTGGCATCATTCACCCACTTTGAGTTGACTAAACACATGTTTGGCATAATTTGATGATATACTCTAGCATTAATAACATACAATATATTCATTATAATCATGAAAACATTCATTTATCTTATAGCATTGGAGCAATTAATAGTGAGACATTTTGATTCAATGTAATAAAAATGAGTAACAAATTTGAACATCTAGAGTGCTTGCCAACTATTTTTAATCTTGTTTCACTTTTTGGGGATTGATCTAGGAGAACTTGCCTCCCCATGAGAAATCAACAACCCTTATGATATTTCTAAATACCACCAAGTCCCTAGATATTCAAGAGTAGATCAAAGATAAACATTCATACCCTTATCAACCCTTAATTATCCAATACCCCTATCAACCCTTAATTATGTTAGGTTGATTGTGTTTGATTGATTGCATACTTAATTATCCTAGGTTAACTTCATAAATAAACTTTTTTTTTTCTTTATATTTTGTTGAGCCCAACCAATCCTACACTTGATCCAACCTTCTTTTTAGGGTTTTACATTTTTAAGGTTTTCAAATCTACAGTTTTCTAAGTTTACATTCTATTTTCAAATTTGAACTTTCTTATACATCCTTGTACGTCATTGATACATTTTTCTATTAGGTTTTGCATTTTTTATGTTAAGATATAGTAAATTATATTCACTTGCAATTTTATGTGTAAATCTCTTGTATTGTTAGAATGAGTACTTGAATGATCATGAGGTGTTGACCATCGTTTCCATCAATGAAATTCACCATCTCTCACATGTAATGCTTGGGAGTTACATTGGGAGAAGTGGATCATCTTTCCATAATGTTATGGGTTCCTACTTAGTTGATATGTTCATAGTGGAGGGCTAGTTTTGGGAATTTGTGCTCTTGATGAGTTATTGGTAAAATACATTATCTATTGATGGATTCTATCTTGAGTGCTATCATAATTACACATTGGGGTGGTTCGTGGTTTTAAACTATTAAGAATGGTTTTGGTGGCAATTAGTTTGGGGAAACCACTTACATGGTTTTATCTTCCCATTGCTTTGTAAGTTGGAGGAATTATATGGAGGTTTCATGGGTTATGCAGGTGTACTTAAGGCCTTCAAGGGCTCGAGACAAGTTTGGTTGAAGGAGTTTTTTTCTTTGAATCAATAAAGTTTCAATTGCTCAATTCATATTTTACTATTTTTCTTGTGTTTTTCTACCTGTGCACAAGCCATTCAAGCATTTTTGTATAAAAACTTTATGTAGAAACATTATTACATGTCTTGATGTTATTTCAAGAGTGGAAGGTGTGGAGAACTGGGTTTTGAAATAAAATGAAGAGTTAAAGGTCTAAAAATGGTGGTTTTTTTTTCACTTGAAAATAGAGTTTTTACCCTAGTGTTTGCAAAAATCTCTGAGATACCAGAAGTTTCTTTTTTTTATAAGCATATTGGGGCCTAAATAAAGGTGTCTAAGGTGGTGGTAGAGTTTGAAAGGTTGTGGAAGTGCTACATCCAATAAACCCTCAAGAATTACACTAAAAACAATGGTTTTTTGATTTGACGGTTACAGGTCTGTACAAATCGATCCAATTGTAGAATCTTTGTTTTCTTGGAAATTTATTTGCTGCCCCAAGGTTTTAGGGGTCTGTGTGGTGTTTGAAGGTATGTTGCTTTGCATTTTTGGGCTAATTGAGTAGCCTGTTGAAGAGTGAATGTATAGGAAGTCAACGCTTAGTCCAAAAGGAGTCTATGTTGTTTCTCATATGTTGTGTGTAACTTGATATGGTGTTTGAATCAGTCATGTGTTCACTGTGTTTTGGAAGATTGTGGAGTAATTGGACAAAAACTAGTTTCTCACTATTACAAGGGTTTAAGGGGGTTAAAGAGGGAAATGTGTATTTAGTTGCTTGTCAAGTTTTAAGGGAGTTTTGGACTGTCCAAAGAGGTTAGAATAATCTTGTTAGATGCCTCAAATAGGTAGGTTGCAAAGAATTTGTGATTGTGCTCTTGTGTCTGCATCAAATTTTCACCTAATTTCACTCGGTCCAATATAGCTCAGAGTGATTCGGCGTATTTGGGTGCAAGAGAGGACCATACCTAGCGTAAACGTACCCATCTAGACATGTTGGAATAGTCTATTTGGTTGTATGAATTATGGAATGAAAGTTGCGCCACTTTGCAACTTTACATTGCATTTGGCAATTTTTCCCTCCACTGAAAAGTCATCACCACAGGAAAACGCCTTCGAGATAGCAAAAACCGAGAGAGGTTTTTGTAGATGGTCCCAACACAATCCAATAGCCTTAGAAGAAGAGTTTGTAAGCATCACAGTCTTTGAGAAATAGCCCTTCAAAGATTGCTTCCTTTTAGCACTTTGGACTCTTAAGGGAAATCGTCGGTCCAATGTAGCTCGGAGTGATTCAGCATATTTGGGTGCAAGAGAGGACCATCCCTAGCGTAAACGCACCCATCCAGATGTGTTGGAACAGTTCGTTTGGTCATATGAGTTGTAGAATGAAAGTTGCACCACTTTGCAACTTTACACTGCTTGCATTTGGCAACTTTTCCTTCCACTGAAAAGTCATCACCATAGGGAAACGCCTCTGAGATAGCAAAAATGAGAGAGGTTTTTGTAGATGGTCACAACATGATCCCATAGCCTTGGATAGAGATTCTCAGACCATGGTCTCCCCAGAAATAGACCTTCAAAGATTGCTGCCTTCAGCACTTTGACCTTTAAGGGAAATCAACAAATTAATGTAGTTCTTATATTCAGCGATTTGGGCAAGAGAGGACCATCCCTAGCGAAATGTACCCATCCGCATATGTTGAACAACCATTTGGTCATACGAGTTATGAATGAAAGTTGCACCACTTGCAATCCTTTACACCGCCAGTATCCGACAACTTTCCCTCCACCGGGAAAAGTCATCACCACAGAAAACGCCTCCAAGATAGAAAAAAATGAGAAAGGTTTTCAGATGGTCACAACACAATCCCATAGCCTCGCATGTGAGAGTCTGGTAGCATCACTCGGGCTCTCCGAGAAATAGACCTTCAAATATTTTCTGCCTTTTAGCACTTTGGACTCTTAAGGGAAATCGCTGATGCAATGTAGCCTGGAAGTGATTCAAGCGCATTTGGGTGCAAGAGAGGACCATCCCTACGTGAATGTACCCATACAAACGCAGTTGGAATAGTTTGTTTGGTCGCGACGAAGTTATGGAATGAAAGTTACAAAACGCATTTTGCAACTTTGTATTGCTTGCATCCTACAACTTTTCCCTCCACCGAAAAGTGCGCAAAAGTCATCACCATAGGAAAATGCCTCCCGATAGCAAAACCGAGAGAGAGGTTTTTGTAGATGGTCACAACATGATCCCAGCCTTAGACAAAGAGCTTGTAAGCATTATGGTCTCCAAGAAATAGACCTTCAAAGATTGCTACCTTTAGCACTTTGGACTCTTAAAGGATATCACCGATCCAATGTAGCTCAAATTGTTTTGGTGTGTTTGGGTGTGAAACAAGACCATTCCTAGCATAAAACCACCAATTCGGACATGTTGGAACTATTAGTTTGGTCACATGAGGAGCAAAATGAAAGTTACACCCATTTGCAAACTTTACACTGCTTGCATCTAGCAACTTTTCCCTCCACTAAAAAGTCATCACCACAGGAAAACACCTTCGAGATAGCAAAAACCAAGAGAGGTTTTTGTAGATGGTCACAACAGAATCCCATAGCCTCAGACAAAGAGTCTGTAAGAATCACGGTCCCCGAGAAATAGAACTTCAAAGATTGTTGCATTTTAGCACTTTGGACTCTTAAGGGAAATCGTCGGTCGAATGTAGCTCGAAGTGATTCGGCATATTTGGGTGCAAGAGAGGACCATCCATAGCGTAAACGTACCCATGCGGATGTGTTGGAACAATCCATTTGGTCGTACGAGTTGCGGAATGAAAGTTGCACCACTTTGCAACTTTACATTGCTTGCATTTGGCAACTTTTCCCTCCACTGAAAAGTCATCACCACAAGAAAACGCCTTCGAGATAACAAAAAATGAGAGGTTTTTTTAGATGGTCCCAACATGATCCCATAGCCTTGGACAGAGAGTCTATAAGCATCACAGTCTCTAAGAAATAGACCTTCAAAGATTGCTTCCTTTTAGCACTTTGGACTCTTAAGGGAAACTAGTGGGCAACATAGTTAACTTTTTCACAAACTTGGTTTGAAGTAATTTCATTATTTTTTGTGCATTTTAAATGGAGTTTTAATCCTTCCACCCTAAAAGTGACCTCTAAATAACTTCAAACACCTTAACTACCTCATTCTTATTCATTTGTTTTGCAAACAAGCATTTTCATGCCAAGAGGCCGAGCTTTCATTTTTGCTTGTTGGATTGAATGCGGACTGTGACACAACTTTATTTTTTCAAAAATTGTTCAACATCATTGAATTAAGAATTTATCACACATCTGCTAAGAAACAAAGGATTACCACAAAATAAAACACATTACACTTTAGTTCTCACTGAGTTGATGTACTCTTCAACATCTCTCTTCTCTAAAAGTGACCTCTAAATCACTTCAAACACCTTAACTACCCTAAAAGCGACCTCTAAATCTCTTCAAACACCTTAACTACCTCATTCTTATTCATTTTTTTTGCAAACAAGCATTTCCATTCCAAGAGGGTGAGCTTTCATTTTTGCTTTCAAAGAAAAATCTTCCTATGCCACTATTACACTACACAGGTAAACCAGGTTTTGTATTGTGGACCTATATTAAGCTACCACTCTCAAGTACCAATGTAACAATGATACAAAATAACTTTTGAGAATGCAAGAAGACATCTAATAACTCTTGAGTGTACTAAAAGAATTCTTATGATTTTTGAAGAATGCTGATAACTCTACTGCAGGAAGGTGATGAGATATTGCTTAGCGATGAAAAGCTTGAGGCATCTTATGAGAAAGTCATGCCAACCAAAGAAATGATCAAGCGTGAAGTCACAACTTGCAGCCATGGAACTAAACCTATTGAACCTGAAGAATATGGTTGTGTTGCTGACCGGAAGAGCACCTTTGGATGGTTGTGTTACTGACCGAAAGAGTACTTAAAGATTCAAAGGGAGCCTACTAAACGTAAAGAAGATGGTTGTGTTGCTAACCAGAAGAGCACCTCTGGATGTTGTTTTAGTTGAGGTCTGCGATGAACACTTGTACACACCATAGTATGGTTGTAGCCATTATGGTTGATATCGTGTTTAGGCGATATCTAGTATCACGATGAGATGGTATTCTTCTTTTCACTTATGGTTGTAGCCATAGTACTAGGCATCATGATGAGGTGATTTGCCTTGTGCAGCTGGAAGTATCCTCCCTAGCTAAGAGGGAGTGTTGATGATTATTGCAGTGTCAGTCATATTCTTCTAGCGATCTCCTCTACATAAGAATAAATTAAATATAGCCAAAGCTATTTAATTTATATATATATATATCGATTTGTGATTAATGCTAATTCATCAAGAGATATGAGTTAATGAAGAGGTGCATTTATGAAGAGGCCGACATGCTTGAGGCACGATTTATGTCAAATAATATTTATTATTTTATGAAGGCCAACTTCTATCTTGGAGGTGCAATCTTTGAGGAGGCACATTCTTTTTGGAGGTCAACCTATATTGTGAAGAGTCGCATCTCTCTCAACTTGTATATATATTAGATACATTTCATTGTTTTGAGACATACATTTTTCATACATTCCATTTCATATCAAGTGTGAGTTAGTGAGAAACTCTTCAAGTGCAGATCGAGTTATTGTGAGAAGGCTGAGGATTATCATTTGAGAATTACATCATTGTATTGTTGTGTTGGCATCAGTCTGTGGTGCATATTATTAGGCCTCATTATCGGCCTTCATTGTAAAGGAGTTTCTATTGTGATTCAATAATATAAGTGATATTATTGGCTAGTTTTTTCTCCCTCAAGAGGAGGGTTTTCCCAGGGTATCTATTGTGTTATTGTGTTTGATTTAGAATTAATTTTCTATGCATTAAATCTGATCATAAAACTAACACAAGTAAATGGCTGCATAGCGTGTGGAATGAGGGGGCAGCAGGCTTGAGACCCCTTTAAAGTTTGTTTGAGTGCTTTCTTTTCATTTTTTGTGAGTTTTGTGCCAAGTTTCCTCAAAGAAATATGGTCTCATAAAATTCCATGATAAGCTAATGCAATTGATAGTTGCTCCTAGTTATTAGTTATGTAATGTGAAGCAATTGCATAACTACTTAGATTGACTTTGTAAAAACTATATTGTTATTGAAATTTTTTCATCTATCAGCCTCTAGTTGTTACTTATGCAATGTGAAGTAATGCTTTAAGTTTGAAAGATGTGCAATGCAATTTAATCAACAATATGAATATAAACTACATAATATTTAACCATTCTTTATGCTATTGTACATTGACATTTAACCATTGCTCACTTGATTAAATTTTCAAAGAGTTTAATCATGCACATGAGGAGGAAATTAAATTTTGATTGTCAACTTCTATATATATCAAATTATCCAATAATCAAGTGTATGTCCATATATAAAAATGGCATCAATGCCAACTCAAAGAAAGTTTTACAATATGTGGCATATGCCATCTCGGTATCTATTCAATATTTACATGACAAAATGTCTATCTCATCCTAAACTACTGGTGGATCATCAAAATGGAGCCTCTTTGAAGCACTCGTTGGCTCTGAAGGTAGCTGCACAAGAAAAAGTCAAACCACAATTGAGATTAGTTCTACTATATAATTTAAAATCAAATAATTAACATAAAAATCAATACACATTGAATTATAATTGAACTCTAAAATTGAAATCTTGATTACCTGAAATATATGTCTTTTCGAAGGGTTAGGAGTCCTAGAATATACCCCTCTCAAAGAACTAACCAAACCAATTTTTGTAACGTCAATCAATATATGTCAACAAAAACATGAAATTGATCCAAGTTAGCATAGAATTGTTAGTAATAAGAACATATTTACCAAGCACAAAATAAAATAAACACATACCTCTTTAGGCTGATCTTTTTCTGTATCTCCTTTAGGTGTTTCAACATCTCCTCCTTCAGGTGTTGTGGCACTTATCAACAATGATGTATAGCTCACAACCGCATGTACATAAAAATGACAAGTACATATGAAACTACGAATCTATGTCAATGTACGCATAATCAATAAAATATCTTATAAATCTTAATTCAATCAAATTTGAGTTCAATTACCTTTTCCTTATCTAACATTGAGTGTCCATAGTCTGGAGAGCATCGGACCTCGCTCGCACTAGGAGTTTCCTACAAGTAGAGAATAAGATAAACATATAAGTTAATATATAATTTCATTAATGACAAGCAAGTATACAGTAAAAAAATGTAAATGAGTGAGTGCAAAAATACATACTGTGTGCATCTCGAGGCCAAATGAAATGACCTAAGGGTGCTATCAGTCACCTGTGTGAGCTCCTCCTCAGAGATTAACTGTTAAATAGACTATGTAAATAAATATTAGTACTTGATACTATCTCTTATTAATATTCATTTAAAAAAAATGCAAATTATGAATTTACACCTTAAATGTTACCTGTGTAACTACTCCAATGTCCACCTCTCTAGCAGGAGAGGACTTTGTAGGGTGTGCTCCACTCCCCTACGTGTGATATGCTATAATCTCCACATCTTGGATGTCATAATTAGAAGTATCTAATGGCTGCTCAGGGGGTTGTACAATAGGACCCAAACATATTTGCTGGAACATATTGCAAATATGTGGCACACAAATATGTGGACCCGAGGAGGATGATGCAATAGCACTAGATCCATTGCCAAGATCACTAAACTATGGTTGAGCTACTGAAGAAGCATGGGAAACCAAAAGACCACTCAAAGAGTGAATGGCTTGGATCGTTTGTGGGGCTGCATCCTCCATAATATCTAGATGTTGTACTGGAGGTGGGGGAGGAAGGGGAGGACGGGGAACATGTGGGCGCCTAACTACTCTAGCTATCCCTGGCCTATCCTGGGGCATACCTCCACCAACGCCTTGGAAGGGTTTAATGTCAAAGTAATTGACATGATGCCCTAACAAAAACTCAACATATAATTTTTTAATAAAGTAAAAAGGTACATCAAGATTATTGTTGGGTGGTTTATCAAAAACCATACACCAATGATCCAAAAAGTTATCTACTATGCCACTATGCATTCACCATTTTATAGAAAGTTTTGGTTTGTTAACATTAACTGGAAAACCAGTGCTGGGGTTAATAAATAAAGAGGCTATTTGGGCTTTTGTTATTTGGAGATCTTTCACATCATCATAAGACAATCCGCATGCATAATATTGCCTCATGGTTTCTTGCCACGAATGAAATGCATTATGTTGGGTGGAGAGGGTTTCTACATTTGTAATTATTCCTGTCAATGTGGTTGACATACGAGATAATCGAGGGATTTTCTTATAAACATCACAAATTCCCCTCAATTGCTCCAATTTTTCATGAATTAAGTCTTCAATTGATGGCTGCGGAGGTGGTGGAGCATTTGGCATTTCTACATTTTGATTCTCAGCTGGTGGATTTTCATTCTCAACTGGTGGAATTTGTGCATTCTCATTCTCGACAGCCATAATTCCTGATTAAAGTTAAAAAAATAATTAATCTAAAATTAGACAATATAAATGAAACACTATTTTTAAATCAAAAAATCCATTAAAACATTCATTTTTTTATCAAAATCCATTCTAAACTCAATCGCTTCATAAAAATTCAATCAAAACCCTATTTTGAAAAAAAATATCTATTTTTTTTTATCAAAATCCATTCTAAATTCAATTTTGTCATAAAAATTCAATCAAAAACCCTATTGTGAAAAAAAATTGACAAAAAACATTCATTTTTTTATCAAAATCCATTCAAACTCAATTTTTTCATAAAAAATTAATCAAAAACCCTATTTTAAAAAAAAATCCACAAAAAACCATATGAAATTATTCAAATCTAAATCAAAATTGAATCAAATCAAATCAAGATAAAAAAAATTACCTTTCCAAATTGGATTTTTCCCAAATCGGATATCTGTTACACGAAGAAGCAATGCATTGTGCGCTCGCGAGTTCTTCACTATCAAATGACTTCAAAATAGCGACCGAATTTCTTTATATATGCTTTTTGCAAATAAGATATCTGATTTGCAAAAATAGGTTTGGTGTTTGGTATGGTGACACCCGAGCCTAAAAAAGTTAACACGTTCTTTTCGCGTTTTTCAGTCGGTGAAAGACGTGTTTTTTTCCTCATTGCCACTTTTTGGCCCACCATGATCCTGCACACACCCGTACAAAACATTTTACTAGCAGGCCAAATAGAACAACAAGCTGAAGCAAGTAAAAAACCAAAAATTTTAACTTCTTGGAGACAAAGCACTTCAATACCAGAATATTTTTGAAAAGTCCCTAACAAAATACTTCCTGGAGAGGTCTGCTAGACCTCGAACATTCCATGAGAGGAAATTCATGAATGAAACTCCATATCGAAGTCTGGTTCCTCTTCATTCAGAGAAGAGAAACAATTCTACAAAAAATATGGCGGAATTGACCTAATTTGAATAGACAGAGAGGAAAATCTCTTTTCTTGCACATATTTGCCCTCTTTACATAGTGGAGATGGACTGCGAGACCGCCTTTGAGCTCCCGATGTGGGAGGAGAAATGCTTGGCTAAGCAAGCATAATGACAATAGGCTGAGGTGTTTCCTTTGACTTGGGTGGCACCAAAATATTATTAGCTCTATTAGGAGTGTTTGTCCCCTTCTTTGAAGGGTTTGAAACAATCTTCGGTGGTTTAGAGGCCTTGGAGGTCGACCTCGAACCAGATGACTTATTTTTTTGGTTGGTAACCATAGTCCATTTTTCATCCAGTTTAGCAGTAGATGGCTTCGCCTGACGGGGATTTTTAGAGTCTTGTGGCCGAGGTGTATGAGGCACTACCAAGGGGTAGTCCTTAATCTTGTGCTCTGCTGACTGACACCTATAACACATGTTGGGAAGATTAAAGTAAGTGAATTTCTGGGCATGTCATAGCGCTCCAATTTGAATGTCAATGGATTCTTTCAAATCCTTGGAAAGGTCTATTTCCACACTAACTCGTTTCTTGGGTCAGGCCTAGAAAAACCTATCAGGCTCGACACAAATAACCCTCCCCAATGTTGAAGCAATATGATTCAAAAAAGGCACACAGGGCAAAGGAAAACCAGGGAATTCAATCCAAACCGGGACTCGCAACCTGGTGTAAGTTGAGACAAAAAAATCCTGGGTCCACGCTTGGAAAACCAACCAAGATGACCTATCATACTAGGGACCGTGGCCTAAAATGGCCTAGACATGATTAATTTCCGCAAAACGAAATAGAAAAAAACCCTTGGTTAAATTTTGGACCATGTCAAGGCGGTCCCCATGAGGGACCTAGGCATTGCTAACCCATTCTTTAAGAAAATTTTTAGGGGGATTCCTTCCAAAAAAAAACCCACAAGGGTGTGTTGCTCAAGCCATAGACAAGTAGAATCAAAATTTGGTAAAGGAAAAACCACATCAGCTGGGGAATCAAAAATCTTACCACGTGGAAAACTTTCAAAATTTTTTTTTTGGAATGTTTGTTCAGAGGAGGAGCCATTGAGTATCACCATCGAACCACTAACACCAGCATGAACTACTGGGTTAGAGCTGGTTGAAGGCATATTAAAACACAAA
>VDFB02184862.1:0-22314 GCA_007258455.2 Sequoia sempervirens | reverse complement strand
TAATCAAATCATAGCCTATCAAAAAGGAAATAGGAATTTTCTAAAGAAAAGAACACTTGACCAAATCATAAGTGTATGGCCTTCGCAGAAAGGAGTGATCCACCTTAGCAGCAACAACTACCTGATTTAGACCTAGTAGGTTCAACTCAACCAACCTATCAACCTGCCTTTAAGAGGCTTCCAACAAGTTTAGAATGACCAATTTAAAGAATCCAAACAACTCTCAAAGCTTGACAAAGAACAAAAGTTAGATTTCACACTTTGACTCCTTGAATCCTTGTAACAGTGCAAACCTAGTTTTTGCCCAATAACTCAAAACTTTCCCAAAACACCAGAGAAACCCTTGATGGTTTCAGACACCCATTTTGGAGTTATTAAACATACTTCAAGGGAAAGTACAAGTGATTTTTCACTTGGTGATTCCCTAAAGAAAACCTTATCTTGAGTATAATCCATCAAAATAATATATGATCACATCATTCTTGACCATTTGATATCATTAAAAACCTCCAAAATCTAGTATTCAAATAACCCATATCGGCAAGAATTTGTGCAGGTCTCTCCGATTCATAAATCATTATATTCTCATTTTCAACATATCGGCGAAAGAACAGAAATGTCACACCGATCGAATTACATAAGAAGATACACATCAGGATGACACGGTCCATGGTCTCACCGATAAAGAGATTTGTCAGCAAGACAATTTCCATCGGGGTGAAATGAAAAGGTCATACCAAGCATATAGGTCTCACCGATGAAGTTCCATCGGCAAGAAACCTCTCTTGTCTCACTAATCAAAGCACAAGGATTTGTATTAAAAGGAGTCTTGGCGACATCAAATCGAAGGAATAATCATCAGGGAGACTTATAACATCGGGTAAATTACTGAATGTCTTAACGATACACCATGTCTTGCCGATGAAGACACAAACAGATCAAGATAGTCGTTGGGTGACTCTTGGCGACATTTATATGAATCAAATGGATAGATTATGTGATATCAGCATAATGTCTCCCCAACCAAAAGAATGTTTAATGAACGTTAGTCAAGCCTGAATAAAATGATCGCCCAAATTTTGAATTATCTTTCTGATAGAACATTTGATGTGATAGTGGATAAATTCAAAGATCACTCACGCTCGTGTTTAAAGCTAAGATTACTAAAGAAGACATATCGGGGAGATTGGCTTATGGTCTCATCGATGAAGGGAATCTATCGGCAAGACAAGTCATCTCGGCATGAAAAATATATGCTAGCCCAAATGTTTAAGTCTCACCAATGAAGTTTCATCGGAGAGACCATCATTTCTTTCACCGACAAGAGCACTGGGAATTCATCAGCGAGACATGTGCCATCGGTGTAAATCTTGAATGTTCACCCGACCTGCTAAGTTACACCGACAAGAGGATATCAACGGGAGTTCTAGTGACATATTCAAGACCAAAAGAAAAGTTATCGGTGAGACTTATAACATTAGAGGAACCACTGAATGTGTTAGCGATACTAAAAGTTAGGCCGATGAAGAAACAAATGAACCAAAATGATTGTTGGGGTGACTCTTAGCGATGTATATAGGACAAATGTTAACATCGGTCAGATGTGTAGAGTGTTACCCCGATCAGCAGAGTATTCAGTGAACGTTGGTTGGGGCCTAATGTATAGATCACCCAAAGTTTGAAGGTGTCTTTCCGACCAATTCATTTGATGTGACAGTAAGGAATTTGAAAATATGTTACATTCATGCCTAGAGTTAAAACATTAATGGCTCCATGGAATACAGGAAATTTCATAAATTGAAAGGAAATTATTGCAAAATGAACATTATTATGAATTGGTAGCAAAGGAAACGAGGAGACAAACAAAGGGCCAGTGAATTGTTCCAGTTGAAAGACCTCAATCAAAACCAGTAAGTCCTCTGCATTTTAACTTTTTTAGTTTTGCAATTTTAAGCGAGTAATATGGAAGCCACCAGCTCAGGGAAGTTGAAAGGTAGAAAACAAAGTGAGAGCAATCACCCTAAGAGTAAGAAGCAGAAAGTTGAGTCTGGAATTGAGCTGGAGGGTGTTGAACAAAAGCTGAATCAGGATTTAATTGACCAATTGCCTGGCCTTGGGTCCAGAGGTAGGTGCTCCATGCAACTGAGGGCGGAAGTGGATAAATTAGACAAGTGCAAGCACATAGGAGATATTTAGACCCCAATAAGAGGCTATGAATAGTTTAGATTCCACTTTCAATGAAGAGATCATTTTGAGCCAGTTTGTAATCTACGACATCTAAATTTGGGGAAAATGGTTTTCCCTAATGTTTTTTTCAATATAGAGCTAGTAAAATTGTTGGCCACCCACTATGACTCAAAACTTAAGGCTATATGCAGACCATCTGGGAAACCGTTCATATACATATCAAAGGCTTCAATAAGTGATGTTTTTAAGTTGGAAGGGTGGTGTAATGAGAAAATTATGAATAAAGAGTTGGAAAAGGATTTTTGGAGAATAGACACCACTTACAGGGTTGGAGGTTGCCCTTACATAGAATTAAACAAGATGGTAAGACTGTCCCACTTGATGATGGCGATGGGCCTCCATTCCATGTTGACTTATTCGAGCCCTATATGAGATATACCTACTTCTTGGTAGGACAAGTGTTGGGTATGGAAGTTCCTGAGTATATGTCCATTGCTCCCATGGTAATTGCAACTGACATTCAATGTCATAATTCTAGGTTATTCAACTATACTTTATTTGTCTCCAAGGGACTCGACTTAGCATTGGTGGAAATCAAGAATAAATCCCCTATTCTGCACCTTAGGCAATATTCTCTTTTAATGCATCTAGTATTGTACTTTGGACAAGAGTTAGGGATTTGGCCAGAAAAGTTGAAGGTTTCACAGTTTGATAAAGAGGGAAAATTGTTACCCATTCAATTGTGGACTGTCATTTGGGACAGTAGGTTTGCTAATTCCAGTTTCCTATATTTTGAAGAATATTTTGTGAAGCCAGTATATGAATTCTACAGTCATCCTTGTGTGCACTCATTGTCTGATGAAATAAAATGCTTCTTCAAACCTAAGGACTTTAATGGACCAATTGATCACAATTGGGGAGATTGGTATTGCTTGGAAGATGCTATTATGGTAAGGGTGTTTGGTTTTGAGGATTCTCCATTCATTTTTCCTAAAATAGTCCCGAATAGGATTGCATATTTGGAAATTGTAAGACAAATGTATTTTTCTAGTTTCATGGATTTTTCTAGTTTCATGAATTTTGGTTCATTCGGAAAACATGCATTTATGCCTAGTACTCTGTGCTTTGGTGATTTTATTGTGCTTGCAAAGGAAGGATATCATTTTATCCATGACAAATTAATGCAATATAATATGAATAAGGGTCTACCAAGATCATAAGGTTTTGATCCAGAGGGATATATCAATTCTGCCAAACAAAGGATAAACTTTGGACGATATGATCATGTGCCTTATCAGTTTGATAACATGATTAGAAATTTGGAGGCAGAGGAAGCAGAGAGAGTGGTGGAGGAATACAACCAAGGGTTATCAGATATAGGGTTCCCTTTTTCTGGAGATGAGGAAACTGGAGAAGATATACCACGAGACCTACCCAATAGGATTTCCAGATTAAAAACTCAAGATTACAACTTCCCTCCTAGAGAACTAAGTGTTGAAGAAATCCAAGATACAAACACTAGACAGATGGCATATAGGTCATTTGTAGCAGACAGTGAATTTGTGAATTCTTCATAATTCGGATCTTTCTTGTATAAGAAAAAGGGCAAGGAGATAAGGGAGATAGTTGATAATATTACACCAAGCAATGAGGAGCAGCTACTAAATAATTTGAAATTAACTGTGGATAGAGAAATGGCTAATATGACCCCCGACAAAGGAAGGAAAATGTTAGAGGATGCTAGAGTTATGATCTTTCTAGGGCTGGATTTGAATTCTGCATTGGTTTTTGATAGCTTCTTAAAGGATAATAGTGTAACACACAAGCTTAGTCTAGACGGGGTGACAGAAATATATGTTGGATCCAAATATAACCCGGATGAAGGATCACTCATGATATGGGCCTTGTATCCACCTCATAGAAAGTCAGTGGTGATTGATACTGAGAAAGCATTTGGACATGTCATGAATCTAAAGGTTGGAGAGGTAGATCATGTGGCGATTGTATACATTGGGATTAATTTGGAAAAACTAAATAAAGCCCAAATACAAATGTTGATAAAAGAAAAGGAAATGTACAAAATGAATAATGAAAGGATCATGAGAGAAAATGATTGTTTGAAGGACATGCTAGGAGTCACAATGGGACCTCCTAAATTAATAACACATGGTGAAAGCTCACAGGTAAAAGATCATTGGGAGGAGTCAACTGCATATTCACAAGGTAAATATGATACACTCGCTGAGATAATCAGAAAAAGACCAACTTAACGATTTGGTTGAATAAGCTATGGGGAGCATATTCAAATAACCATGTTACAGGGAAGGAACACAAGAGAATTGATGGAAGGGTTCAAGAAAAGTTCCAAGAATTAAATGAATGAGATGTTCCTGACAATGTGGCCATTGGTATGGGTAACCAAATTATAAAGAAACACAAGGACTATTATAAGGAACTGCGAGAAGATGCAAAGGGGCTGGTTGATGTTACGAATATGGGACTTCCTACACTATTTGAAGATGGAGAAAAATTGAAAGAGAAAGCCAAGTAGATCAAAGAATGTGAATTGATGCTGCAAGGAATTCTAGAAAATGTTACAAGGAAAGATTCGACATTGGACGAGAGATGCGAACACAACGAAAGGAAGACAAAGGTGGAAATATTGGCCAAAAACACATTAGAAGATTTCAATACTCATGAACGGCAGGATTATCTAGATCATTTATCAAATGTTCATCTATGGCTAAATAGAGCCTAATCTCTTGTTTTAATTAGTTAAGTAAAATAAAATATTTGTGAAGGGACGTGTCCCTTCCAAGTTTTGATGTATTTATATCCATTCCATAGTAATGCAACAGATATAGGCGTTAGGATATATTCAATAGATAGATTTCTAGAAAAATGCTTTCATATACAGAGACTCAGATGCATGTATTTTGATGGAGTAAATGAAGATATCTAAGTTACGGATTAAGATTTTGGTATCAATTGTTTGTTAAATTTATGCAGTTATTTGATTGTCTCCATTATGATGCTTCTCTATTGTTTAAATTGATATACCAAGTTTATACTCAGTTTATCATTGTACATTTTCTATATATGTGTGATCTGGTTATTTGATTCTCTCAAGTAGGGATTAAAATCTTTTAATCAATCACAAAA
This sequence comes from Sequoia sempervirens, assembly GCA_007258455.2. Classification (NCBI taxonomy): domain Eukaryota; kingdom Viridiplantae; phylum Streptophyta; class Pinopsida; order Cupressales; family Cupressaceae; genus Sequoia; species Sequoia sempervirens. The sequence continues at coordinate 16,965 of VDFB02184862.1, read as the reverse complement.
ATTGGGAAGTGTTAGTTGGATTAATAAGAAGAATCACATAACTAGAATTGTCATTCTATCTCAAGAAGAGTTTGTCAATTATTCACTTGCACGTTTACACAAGTTGTAAACAATTTTTGTGCCTGACAGTTTGAATTATTGCCATTATTGAAATCAACATTTGCAGATATTCATTAGACTCCATATACCCAATAAGGAACTGGTCTCCCCTTGTATTCTTTTATAATTTTCATTATTCTTATTTATTTTACACTTACATTTACAAATACACATACATATGCATTTACTATTTTCATTTATTTCTCATGTAGTTCAATAGTTTGATCGATTTCATATTATATGTGTTGAAGACTTTACAATTTCAATTACATTAATTTATGGATATATGTTGCATCTATAACACTACAAAACCATATGCTCTTTGCATTTACACTTGAATTTAGAAATACACATTTATATACATAGATATAGATTTCTTTAATGATATGTTGCATTTATTGTTCTAGAAGAGCATCCAGTAATTGCATTTACATTTGCATTTAAAAATACATATACATACATACATACATACATACATATATATGTGTGTGTGTGTGTGTGTCATTTATATTCAATGTTCAAAAACAACCCATTAGGTTTGCACATGGATAAAAATTCATAAAATCAGATCTCCCATACATATTTTGTTGAAACCTAGGCTTGAACCTCTCATTTCACATGCTTTTCTTCACAAAACTCTTGAGGACAGCAGCTATACCTTTTTTATTTCTAATCCTACACCCGATTCATGCATCCTACAATTACAAAAGTATCTATGGGGCCTCTTACACAAGCTCCAGTAATCACAAAAAGTGTAAGAGCCCCTTTATATCATGTTTGGACTACAAAACCCTCAAAAACAGGGTAACTGGGCTGTATGCAAAGAAATGAAGCTTTCTAACTCAAATCAACGTCTTAAGGCCTCAAATCAGATTCAAATAAAAGCTAACACATATCTTCATGACATGCAATTGATTTCACATCAAAATATGGCTGCATGTGACCGTAAAATGCTGCATAACAGGAAAAATATAGAAATTTTGAAGAAAAACACAGATTTTTGAATGTTAAGAGCTTGTACTTTAAATCCTCAACCATCAACAACCATTGCAATGATCACTTTATGCCTTTTAAAGGCCTTTACACCTCAACCACTGAACAACCACCTCTACAACTGAATTTTTAATCTTTTATGAACACATGAAACATAAAACACACTAATTTCAAGGTTGTTAACATCACTATTGAAATGTTTTAATTTTTTGACCTTTCAAACATTAAAAAGTACATCATTAAATTAATTATGTAATGGCATAAAAATTAAAAACATCATGAATTAATTGTGTAACCACATAAGTCAAATATAATTCTATCAAGAAATTAATATCAAATAGATAATATAATCGCATAACTCATACATTTCAATGTCATTGATCTTCTTCTTTATCCAACTCTTTGTTTGTATCATCCGATCCAGATTTGACATTGTAAGGATTGATCATATCATCATCATCATCATTGATATCAGTTTCGATAATGTCATCATCCACACGGATCATATCATCTTAATGAACATTAATTCCTACATCATCATGATCTAGTTCCTCCTCTTCGACATCTTCGTCAAGGACATCATCAACTAACTGTTGATCCTGATCATCATCTACATCATCTTCTATTCTTCGGTATCTTCTTCTTCCACCACATTATACTTTACTGACCTTCCTCTTGGATCATGTCTAACAACAAATGACCAACCCAATTTACCTGGAACCTCTGAGTAAAATACCTGCCCACATTGGCTTGGAAGAACATAGGGCTCATTTTCAGCTTGCTCGATCGACCTTGTATTAACCATGGTAAATCCATTATCATGTTCAATAACAGTTCTCTCAGGATCATTTTCATTCAAACGTAGCATGTACCATAGGACGATGAACATAATTAATCTGAAGGACTTAAAGTCACACTCAAGTATATCATCGAAAATCTCATAGTATCAATTTTCTAAGACTTCTGGATGTATGTCACTTCTAGATGAAACATTAGTCACCTGAAAGGCTGTAGTTATACCAGCATCACAAGTTTTCTTTTTGTCATCCAACTTTTTGATCTGAAATTTATGACAATTGCACCACATAGCCTTGTGGTGTTTCACCTGCAATATGTCAAACATGTAAAAATTATTGCAATATCATCAGTTGATAAACATATTTATTCTTGGCCGAATGTATGCAATGAAAACAATCTCAACATATATATACATCAATATAATTGAAAATAATTAAATAATATGGGTGCTTAATATATTTATGTGTACTTGTTTATCTCTTAAACCATATGCTAAATCAATTTCCCTTTGTGTAACATTGGAATCTTCATTACGATGAGCTTCTTTAACCAATGAAGCCACACCTTCCCATGTTAATGCGCAACCAGATTGTTGACATCGTTCTATCCATACCGTCATCCAATCAAGATTGTTTACAACGTGCATATGTAGTGCATCCCACTCTCGACCAACTGTATCAAAAAAATTTAAAATTCACAAACGACACTTAATTAGTTAAATACCACAGTATACGACCTTAATTTATAATTGATGTATATTGAAGATTAATAATTAAATAAGTACAATATACATAAAAACCATATGTAAAATGTATTCCAATTAATCTCCATGACCATCTTATAATTACCTCTCACTTTCCTCAATCTACCTTTCCCCATCAGGTACTCCCCTTCAAATTTGTTAATGGATTTGGGATCCCAAATGCGATCTACATGGATTTTTGCTGCAAACTTGGTAAGATATTCACTAATGTACAATTCATGACCCAGTATACCTGAATCTCTCCACCAGAACCCCGAGGATGTGCCTTGTTCAACCAAAGCCTAAAAACCTGCGCCTCCTCAACCATCCACATTGACCTTGTGCATGTGTCCAATACTAACTAACTCCCAACTTGGTGTATGAGGTAGTGTTCTGCCATTGAAAATTTTTGAAGGTAGGCACTTGCATTTCACATATTAGGACGAGAATTTTCTTCCAATAATTTATATCTTCTTTTATGGATTTCTTTTAGATGACAAAATTTATTCACAAGTGATTCAAGGTGTATTAACGGATTTAACAAAAATACACAAAGATATTACATAACAAGTAAAATAAAAAGACAATTATAAGATCTATACAACGAAATTAACAAATATCGCTACTTACCTCATGTATTTTCCAAGATCATATATAACTAGATTGACATTGTTGTCGAAGTTGTCTAGGAGAGATAGAGGTAGAACGCACTGCAACAATTATAAAATGATCTTTTCATTATTTTTCCAAAAGTAGTAAACATAATACACTGAAAAAGTACATGCATTATACAAGTGTATATAATATACCAGAATAATTACCTTAATGAAGGTATGCCAATCGTGCGTTTTCATCCGTGTCCCAAATTCACCTTTCTTTGTTATTATGTTTCCAACAAATCCTGTGGGAAATCAAATTTTTCGTATGACTTCTTTTATAGAATTGCTTTGTTGCTCCGTTAATAACCAAGGAAGGGCACTTATGTTAATTTCGTCTCCATCACTATTTAATTGAATGACATTTTTCATAGCATGATTGGCTTCCTAAATGTAACTACAATTTTTTTCAAAAAATTTTTTGTCATGTCTTCCATCCAATATTTTCCATAACTTTTTTGTTATATTCTTTCCGATATGCATTGTATCAAACAAATACACAATTTGTAGCTCTCATAGTAGGGCAACCTATGAAATTGTTTGGGATAAATTTTTAGTCCCTGTGGAAGTCGGCCATTAATGCCTTGATGACCTTCATGAAGCATATAAGTTAAACAAATTAACAACGACAATCATTATCAATTACAGCACGATTAAACACAACACAATATAAAAAATATAAATTCAAAACATATCATATATGATAGATAAACAATTTGATCTGATGTATAACCTTGACGATTAATTTTATTATATTCCAACTTCCATAAGCGAGGTGTCATTCTTCGTGGTTTTGATGCAGTCTTCTTTTTCCCATTGAAAAGATGTTTTTCAATAGTTCGATACTTATGATTTCTATGGAGGAAGTGCCTATACTCATCAAACACCTGCTTTCCTAAACTTGTTGAACGACGAGATTTCATCTTTGGACCACAAATTGGACATGCAAATTTTCCCTTTGTTTGAAGACCTACAAGATCATATATAATTGAATTAAATATGTCAATTTTTATAATTATATATAATGAATAGATTATTTTAAAACCATGCATGATATGTACTTCATAAAATTAAATATTGTTAAAGTGCAGTTGAACGTTATAACATACCACAAAAATGTGTTAGCCCTAGGGCATCATGAATTGTCCATACAAGCATTGCATGGAATTGAAATTGTCTTTGTCCTATTGGTCTGGAGACGTCATACATAGTGACGCCATTCTATAACTTTAGTAACTCGTCGATAAGAGGCTCGATATATACATTCATATCTTTAACTTGGTACTTACCTAGTTGAATGAACATAAACATTACATAATTATTATAACCATTTTACTGCAATATATATAAATTAATGCACATGACTATTGAATGAAAAAAATATAAGTCATTATGCAACAAATAAGACAAATGAGATGCTACTACGTTAAAGAAATTTGATGTAAACAAATACCTGGAACAATCATTGACAACATTATGTGCTCCCTCTTTATTGACATCCATGGAGGAACGTTATTGTTGATAACAAAAACAGGCCACACTGAGTAAATAGATCTCAACTCTCCAAATGGATTGACACCGGGTCACTACCAATGAAAGCCCTGAGATTACGAGTTCTTTAAAGTGTATATTTTTCCTCCCATGTCCCTAAATGTAGAAACCATCCATTGTGAATCAAGAATGTCATCTCCACTTCTATTTCATGCATGGTAAAACATAGATTGCGCTAAGCTTTTGCACCTAAATAATCATTGCATACGTGGAATAATGAGAATATAACAAATAAACCTTGCAAGACACTTTTTTTGTTAGTTGATTTATTTGATATCTATTGATATGACATTCCTGGGAATTCGTATGTTGTTTATGATATATAATATGATCATTGGGACATGCATCTATTGCTTGATACTCCATTCTGATATCTTTCATAATGGAAGATAGATCTCGGTATGAGCGAGGTAAAATATTTGATGGCGGTAACAAAAATTCACTAATCAATCTACAAAAAATATATATATATAAAGAATATTAATGGTACATATTTCATCCTTTATTTACTAGTGATCAATGAACTAACAATTAAAATAGATGAAAAAAGATGACATATGACATACCTTAACATCCATGAGATTGCTATGTTTGATAAACCATTCATAACCTTCAAGTTCAACAACAATACAATAGAGAAAGAGGCTGTTTGGGAGTTTTCATAAAGGGTCTCGGTGATGCTCAAGTATGGCAACATGTGAACATCATCAAAGTCATCTCGACCATCATGATCAGCTCTTCCACTAAATGTGTCATGGATCAATGTATTTGTACCATCATCTTCAACTGTGTTTTCTAGCGCATGATCATCTTCTTCCATAGGATCATTAACTTCATCTTTGATATTCACAGCTCCATGTTCGTCCACTTGCAAAATCACATTCTCTAGGCCGTGATAATCCATATCATGTGCCCTAGGGTGCCCCACCTTTATAATAATGATAGACACAAATAAACCATGATCATGATTAAGTGATTTTCTATATATATATATATATATAAAATGTTAAAATGATATAAACATTTACAAATTCAATCAACATAAACACATATAATGAAAAACTTACCAATGGAAAATAATCATGCCCCCCTTCAACGTGACCATGCTGCCTACAATGTTTCTCAACTATTGTGATTAAAAGTTTCTCGTCTTTAAGCCCTTGCAATTATTGCAAGGACAATAACATTTCCCATCACCCTTTCTTTTCAATCTAGCCCACAATCTATCAAGTGTCTCTTCATTTTTTTGGACTAATATTATCTGACATGATTTTTCTTTACCAAGCTTGAATATTTAGATCTTCAAAAAATATCAAACTCACACTCCAATAATTTTTATTCATAGACAGGTAACAAAATCTAATAATTCTGATATTTTACACCAAAAAAATTCGGCATGCAACCACCCCTACAAAAGAGAAGATAGTTTGAAGTTAATGACCCCAAAAACACTTTAAAATGCTAATTCCAAAACTTATTAAATTCTGATTTTACTATGATTTCCAACTGTTAGACTCCTAAAATCAGAATATTGAACTTACACAACAAAATCTGAAAATGCAACTCTGAAAATGAAATTTGATGAGATGTTTTAAAATATGATTTTCAAACTTGGAAGTACAAATTTGACTTCCTAAATGAATTCTGGGAAAGGACAATGACTACCCTCAACCTGGCGATAGCTTCTTGAATTTTTTCTAATTTTTCCCAAGAAAATCGTCCTTAGTTCTCCACAAATTGTCATAAGTATAGCAAAGTTGCAAGCAGAGAAAATTCGTAAGTATAGCAAAACGTTGTCGCAATAAATAGTTGAGCTCACTTTTTATTTATGTCGGCCTCATTTTTGACTTCACATGTTCGTCAAAATTTTGACGAAAACTCTGTCACAATTTCGACGAAAAAATAGGTTTGTCAAAATTTTGACGAACGTCGGGGATAAAATTAAAAAAAATTGAAAATTACACATTAAATATCACTAGTACCCGATAATACATCTAATTATCCATCTTGAATTGTCGGAAATTTTTGTCGGATTTTGTAGTCAAATGAGTGAGTGCACTAATATTTTCCATGCAAAAGTGTCAACAATACATGCTTAATGCTATCACTTAGAAGATAGTAAAGGGGTGGCTTATAACAAATCAATTAATAAAGGCTATCTTTTAGGATTATCATCCTTTGATCATACAATTTCTAGACTATCCTCATACAAATTTTCCACCTTTCTTCATATAGGCTGAGTTGATTCATAATGAGTAAGAAGTGTCAAGCTTTGAACCTTATTTGTAGCCTTATAGAGTTGATTCTTGTGTATAAATATGGGTTGATAATACCCCATTATTGATACATTTTCATATGCAACAATGTGATGTCGTTCTGCTGTAGTTTTCAATTAAGAGATTATTATTTTTGTTGAGAGTCTTTGGTGAGTGAGTTTTAGTGAGATTAAGTGAAGGAGAGTTGTTTTCTAAGTTGTTAGCAAGAGGAGGACAAGCTAGGAAGCTCTATCATCAATTGGATTAAGCGTTTGATAGGCATGGAGTACTATCTTATTCTATTTTATCTTCAAATTTGAAAGATTATTTTCTTGATTGTAACTTATTTTTGAATTGTGTTAGTTTTCTTATATTAGAGAAAAGTCTATTTGCTTATAATAAAAGAAAGTCTATTTTCTTATAAAAGAGGAAAGATTGTGATTGATGTGTTTTCCATATAAGTGCTTGTATTTACTCCCTTTTAAGGAGAGTTTGTTGACGTCATTAGTATTATATACTAGGAATGACGAATTTAGAATAACTAGTTAAGATATGGCTATATGGACTTGGATAGCTTATGAGTTAAATCCTAGGGTTAGGTTATCCAAGGAAGGGAGGGTAACTTATACTTTTTCTTATGTTCATTTGGTAGAGATGCTATCTAGATTTGGAAAGGGAATAGGTCAAAGTAGGGGTTAGGATTATCTATTGACGGTTTACCTATGCATAGATATATAATGGTCTAAAGTAGAACGAGCTAGGGTAGTGAATGTGAATAGGATGACTGTCACTCAAAGTATTGAGTGAGAATACTTTGGCCAAAGTAGTGTGTTTTCCTTTGGCTCCACTATCAATTCATTGTGTTCCATGTATGCATGCTAGATCTGGATTGTAAGGTCTACAAGTTCTAGTTATGTAGGACACATCACTAAGCTCACTAAGGTTAATGTTATGAGGTTTCTTCACCAATCTCTTTGTCGAAGGGTAGCGTCATCTATCAATTGATAGATGTGCAGGGGACTATATATGAGTCTGTGGTTGGTAGAAAAGCACAAGTGAGTGATATTTCTCCTCCACAATTGGTGATCACACTAATACATTTGACTACAAAATACGACGAAACTGTCCGACAAAATATGTAAAATTCGATGTTCGTCGGGTGCTTGTAAAATTTGATGTGTAATTTCCAATTGTTTCGAAAGTTTATCCCCGACGTCTGTCGAAATATCGACGAACCTGGTGTTCGGAAATGTCGGCTATTATTTCGTCGAATGTTCGACAAACATGAAAATTAAAAAATCAAATTGTATGTATATAAAGAAAAGTGAGTTCGCGCCTGATGTATTGCGACAGTGTTTTGCTCTACTTGAGATAGTTTGTGGAGAACTACGGAAGATTTTCCTGGGAAAAATCAGAAAAATTCAAGAAGATATCACCAGGTTGAGGATAGTCATTGTCTTTTTGCAGAATTCAGTAAGTCAAATTTGTAGTTCCAGGTTTGAAAATCATATTTTAAAGCAATATCTCATCAGATTTCATTTGTAGAGGTTTTGAGAATTTCATGTCCAGATTTTGTTGTGTGGAATCACCATAAGATCACAACGGAGGAACAGATTCTTGTGAATGTAATTATGTGATCCATAATTGTATTGGTCATTTGGCACAGTTGTGCTATAACAAATACATGATGCATTCATGTGTGACCCAAGTTTAATGTGGCTATTTTGTGATAGAAATGGAGGCACTCATTTAATGTAGTTAATTCAGGTTGTATAATGTAGGTGCCAATAATCATCATTGGGTGCATTCAGGTTGTCTCAAGTTTAACATGATAGGATGTAATTATAGCATGATCGAAGAGTGATTACCTCTTGCTGCAATAAAGAGCCTATAACTCTGGTTGATATGCAGAGTGGTTGTGTTATATCAATTATGTAGTGTATTCAAGCACAACCCATGTTTAATGGGCTATTCTAGAGAGTGATCAAGATTTTCTAAACCTTATGAATGTTACTTGACATATATGTGCATAATCTGAAATTCCTTCAGAGGCTTTTGAAGTATCAATGTATCCTATATAGGGTTTAGAATGATTTCTTTTAATTAAAAAAATAAATAAATGATGTATTTCCCTGTAATTAGATAATGTGTAGATCTCCTAAATCTGCCCCTCCACACTATCCTCTTTGGCACTGTATTCATTACTCCAGCTACTAGGTTTTTGCATGTGACATCTTTAATATCTTCATGACGGTGGCTTTTAAATAGATCTCAGTCTTTGCTTTAATCCCTTTCATGGTAACCCTTGAGTTCCATAATCCACCTTCAATCTCTTCTAAGAACGCTGTCTTAAGCTAGACTGCATAGTATGCATATAAAGCAAGTCCTTCATACCTGCCATTGTTCCAAACCACCACCGCCTTGCTGAAAATGTTGCCTCCATAAGCACAATAGCATGTTTTAAAATCATGGTTGCCAGTGATTGACCATTAAGCTCACCACTTTCATCATGAAGATACAATAAAATTTTTGTCTTCAAACTCAAGGCATTATGGAAGATAACATTGTGAATTGTTTGTTGTGTACGATTCGATTTTCTTGCACATTTACTGCTTTGCTAACTTACTTTAAGACTGGGTATTGCACCCTCAGCTGCAATCTCAAACAGCTCATCAATATCACTTGAAGATCTCCTTTTTTCTATGAGCATCCTTCTATAAAAATCAAACTATGCCCATAGACTCCGCTTACTACTATTGTGGGACCCATTGCCTTCATGGTATTGTAGTTCTTCAGATCCTTCAACCTTATTGACACTACTTCACAGACCACAAGGTATTATTCACTATTCTCCCATCTTTGGTGAGTCTCAAAACACTGCTCAAACATGCAATCCACTACCTCCATTATACAATATTAATGGCTAAGAAGAAAACATTGAACCTATGATTACCACTGTTACTTCATTTGGGCAGTCATTCCCTGATTGCATTTGCCTTGTCTAACACTACCAAAAGCATTTGAAAACCATTAAGGTCAGCAAGGGGGTAAGGAAACTCACTGTTAAAATCTCCACTTTACTATGCAAGGTTTGAGCTTTATTATCTTGTCACTGCTTAGCCTATTTTTGACAGTCACATCTAAAGTGACTGTCATTCTTCTTACCGTAGATTGCATTTACAAATGTCAAGAAGTCATAGTGCTTGTTATTGGCTACAATCTTTAGATTGCAAGATTTTTGTTATTACCTACATTGTCTCAATCTTTCGGTGCATTGGAACCTCACTTAATCATTATAGTTATTGTTTATGTTTCTATGGGAGGCCTAGGGTTTGTACCCTAATCATGCTCTTACCAATGCTTCTGTTGTTTTTTATTAGGGCTCTCTCAATGTTGAGGGCCCTAGGGATAAGCTCGTCATAAGAAGTGACATATTGCATCTTTAACTAAAAGGATAAATCCGTATTGACATTAGCAATGATGATTACGACTCATTGCTCCATAGGAATGGGTCACTTGCTCTTACTAGCTAGCTACCTCCATTGTTGTAGGAATTTTGTGATCAAGTTCAATATTCTGATTGTAGGAGTCTTAACAGTTGGAAATCATAGTAAAATCAGAATTTAATAAGTTTTGGAATTAGCATTGTAAAGTGTTTTTGGTGTCATTAACTTCAGACTATCTTCTCTTTTGCAGGGGTGGTTGCATGCCAAATTTTTTTGGTGTAAAATATCGGAATTATTAGACTATGTTACCTGTCTATGAATAAAAATTATTGGAGTGTGAGTTTGATATTTTTTGAAGATCGAAATAGTCAAGCTTGGAAAAGAAAAATCATGTCGTATACTATTTGTCCAACAAAATGAAGAGACACTTGATAGATTGTGGGCTAGATTGAAAAGAAAGGGTGATGGAATAAGTATTGTCCTTGCAATAATTGGTAAGTGGGGCTTAAAGACGAGACTTACTCTTTAATCACAAATACCGAGAAAACATTGTAGGCAGCATATTGCCGCTTGAAGGGGGTATGATTACCGTTCATTGGTGTTGTTCATTATGTGTTTATATTGATTTTCGAATTTGTAAATGTTTATATTGTTTTTAACATTTTATATATATATATATATATATATAATCACTTGATCATGATCATGGTTTATTTGTGTCTTATCATTATTATAAAGGTGGGGCTTCCTAGGCAGATGATATGGATTATCACACCGGAGAATGTGGTTTTGCAAGCTTGATGAACATGGAGTCATGGAATATCTAAGATGAAGTGATCGATCCCAAGGAAGAAGACATGATCATGCGCCAGAAACATGCTTGAAGATGATGGTACTAATACATTGATCCATGCCACATTTAGTGGCGGAGCTGATCATGATGATGAAGATGACTTTGATGATGTTCATGATTTACCTGTACTTGACAAGGCATACGAGCCCCTATATGAAGGCTCTGAAACAACTCTTTTCTCTACTGTATTTTTGTTGTTGAACTTGAAGGTTATGAATGGTTTATCAAACATAGCAATCTCACAGATGTTAAGGTATGTCATAAATGTCATCTTTTTTCATCTATTTAATTGTCATTAGTTCATCACTAGTAAATAAAGGATGAAATATGTAATTAATATTCTTTATATGAACAAATTATTTTTTGTTGTAGATTGATTGGTGAATTTTGCTTACCACCATCAAATATTTTACCTCGATCATACCGAGATTTATGTGCCATTATGAAATATATTGGAATGGAGTATCAAGCAATAGATGCATGTCCGAATGATCATATTATATATCATAAACAACAGGAATTTGCAACAGAATGCCCAGAATGTCATATCAGTAGATATCGAACAGATCAAGTAACAAAAAAGGTGTCTCGCAAGGTTCTTCGCTATATTCCCATTATTCCACGTATGCAACAATTATTTAGGTGCAAAAGCTTAGCGCAATTGATGGATTACTATGCACGGAATAGAAGTGGAGATGACATTCTTCGAATGCCCGGGTAGATGGTTCTCAAGATTTACCATGGAGTGGAAAATACACACTTTAAAGAAGAACCGAATCTCAAGCCATTAGGAGCGGACGATGTCAATCCATTTGAAGAGTTGAGATCTATTTACTCGGTGTGGCCTGCTTTTGTTATCAACAATAACATTCCTCCATGGATGTCAATAAAGAGGGAGCACATAATGTTGTCAATGATTGTTTCAGGCATTTGTTTACATCAATTTTCCTTAACGTAGTACCATCTCATTTGTCTTATTTGTTGCATAATGACTTATATTTTTTTCATTCAATAGTCATGTACATTAATTTATATATATATTAAAAGTAAGATGGTTATAATAATTATGTAATGTTTATGTTCATTCAACTAGGTAAGTACCAAGTTAAAGATATGAATGTATATATTGAGCCTCTTATCGACGAGTTACTAAAATTATGGAATGGCGTCACTATGTATGACGTCTCTAGACTAATAGGACAAAGACAATTTCAATTCCATGCAATGCTTGTATGGACAATTCATGATGCCCCAGGGCTAACACATTTTTGTGGTATGTTATAACGTTCGACTGCACTTTAACAATATTTAATTTGATGAAGCAGATATCATGAATGTTTTTAAAATAATCTATTCATTATATATAATTATAAAATTGACATATTTAATCCACTATATATCATCTCTAAAAGTTCCTCAAACAAAGGGAAAATTTGCATGTCCAATTTGTGGTCCAAAGATGAAATCTCGCCGCTCAACAAGTTTAGGAAAGCAGGTGTTTGATGAGTATAGGCACTTCCTCCATAGAAATCATAAGTATCGAACTACTGAAAAACATCTTTTCAATGGGAAAGAGGAGACTACATCAAAACCACTAAGAATGTCACCTCACCTATGGAAGTTGGAATATAATAGAATCAATCGTCAAGGTTATACATCGGATGAAATTGTTTATCTATCATATATGATATGTTTTGAATTTATATTTTTATATTGTGTTGTGTTTACTCATGTTGTAATTGACAATGATTGTCGTTGTTAATTTGTTTAACTTATATGCTTCGTGAAGGTCGCCAAGGCATGAATGGCCGGCTTCCACAGGGACTTAAAAGTTATCCCAGACAATTTAGTAGGTTGCCCTACTATGAGCAGCTACAAATTGTGCATTTGTTTGATACAATGCATATTGGAAAGAATATAACAAAAACGTTATGGAAAATATTGGATGGAAGGTATGACAAAGAAAAAATTGTAAAAATTTGTAGTGACATTCAGGAAGCCAATCATGCAATGAAAAATGTCATTGAATTGAATAGTGATGGAGACCAAATTAATATAAGTGCCCTTCCTTGGTTATTAACAGAGCAGCAAAGCAATGCCATAAAAGAAGTCATACAAAAAATTCGATTTCCCACAGGATTTGCTGCGAACATAAACAATATAATAACAAAGAAAGGTGAATTTGGGTCAGGGATGAAAACGCATGATTGGCATACCTTCATTAAGGTAATTATTCGGGTATATTATATACACTTGTATAATGCATGTACTTTTCAATGTATTGTGTTTACTACTTTTGGAAAAATAATGAAAAGATCATTTTATAATTGTTGCAGTACGTTCTACCTCTATCTCTCCCAGACAACTTTGACAACAATGTGAAGCAAGTTATATATGATCTTGGAAAATACATGAGGTAAGTAGCTAGATTTGTTCAATTCGCTATATACATCTTATAATTGCCATTTGTTTTACTTGTTATGTAATATATTGTATATTTTTGTTAAATATCGTTAATATATTTGTGCCTTGAATCACTTGTAGATGGCTATCATCTAAAGAAATCCATAAAGAAGATATAAATTATTGGAAGAGAAAAAATTCCTCGTCTAATGTGTGAAATGCAAAAGTGTCTACCTTCAACATTTTTCAACGCACAAGAACACTACCTCATACAATTCGTTGAGGATTGAATTGTGTGGACCTCGTACACACAAGGTCAATGTGGGATGGTTGAGAGGCACTTGAAATTTTGAAGGCTTTGGTTAGACAAAGAGCAATAATTCCTAGGTTATATGGTGGAGGGATATATGGTATACCAGACCATGGTGTACATTAGTGAATATCTTCTTAAGTTTGCAAAAAAGATCCATGTAGATCGCATTTGGGATCCCAACTCCATTAACAAATTCAAGGGGAGTACCTGATGGGGAAAGGTAGATTGAGGAAAGTGAGAGGTAATTATAAGATGGTCATGGAGATTAATTGGAATACATTTTACATATGGTTTTTATGTATATTGTACTTATTTAATTTTTAATCTTCACTATACATCAATTATAAATTAAGGTCATGTAATCGCGGGTATTTTAACCACTATACCGCCGATTGTGAATTTGAATCATTTTGGTACAGCTTGGTCCAGAGGGATGCACTACATTTGTATCGCTGGTAAAACAATCTTTACTGATGATGGTATGATTGAACGATGTCAAATAACTGGGTCGCACATTAACATGGGAAGGTGTACCGGTCATTAAAGAAGCTCATCAGAATGGAGATTCCAATGTTACACAAAGGGAAATTGATTTAGCATATGGTTTTAAGAGATAAACAAGTACGATAAATATATATTAATCACCCATATTATTTAATTATTTTCAATTATATTGATGTATATATATGTTGAGATTGTTTCTTTGCATACATTCGGCCAAGAATAAATATGTTTATCAACTGACGATATTGCAATAATTTTTACATGTTTGACATATTGTAGGTGAAACACCACAAGGCTATGTGGTGCAATGGCTGTAAATTTTGAATCAAAATGTTGGATGACATGAAGAAAACTTGTGATTCTGGTATAACTGCAGTCTTTCAGGTGACAAATGTTTCATCTAGAAGCGACATACATCCAGAAGTCTAAGAAAATCGGCACTATGGGATTTGGATGATATACTTGAGTGTGACTTTAAGTCCTTCAGATTAATTTTGTCTGTCGTCCTATAGTACAGGCTACGATTAAATGAAAATGATCCTGAGAGAATTGTTATTGAACATGATAATGGATTTACCATGATTACTATAAGGTTGATCGAGCAAGTTGGAAATGAGCCCTATGTTCTTCCGGCCAAGCAGGAGCGTGTATTTTACTCGTAGGTTCCTGTGTAAACCGGGTTGGTCATTTTGTTGTTAGACATGATCCAAGAGGAAGGCCGGCGAAAAGTATAATGCTGGAAGAAGAAGATAAATTGAACTAGAAGATGATGTAGATGATGATCAGGATCAACTAAGCTAGTTGATGATGTCCCCTATCTAAGATGTCAAGAGGAGGAACTAGATGATGATGATGTAGGAGTTAATGTTCATAGCATGATATCCGGTGGACGGCGACATTATCGAAACTGATATTGATGACGATGATGATGATATGACCAATCCTTACAATGTCGAATCTACATCGGATGATACAGACAAATAGTTGGATGAAGAAGAAGATCAATGACATTGAAATGTATAAGTTATGCTATTATATTATCTATTTGATATTAATTTCTTGATAGAATTATATTTGACTTATGTGGTTACATAATTAATTCATGATGTTTTTAATTTTATGCCATTACATAATTAATTTAATGATGTACTTTTTAATGTTTGAAAGGTCAAAAAATTAAAACATTTAATAGTGATGTTAACAACCTTGAAATTAGTGTGTTTTATGTTTCATGTGATCATAAAAGATTAAAAGTTAGTTTATGTGGTTGTTCAGTGGTTGACGTATGTTGGTTCTTTTACAATGTAAACTGTGTTTGTTCTCACATACCGGCGGGAATTGCCAATTCCAATCGGCTCGAAGGACCTGGACCAACTAACAAGGACTTTAAAAGCCTCGAACACTTCAGGCTCTGCAAGACCCGGGAGGGTGATCCCTTAATGAGTTTACAACCTCTGCACCATTATTATATACAACATTAACAATAGCAGATGATCTCACTTAATAGTTCAACACGATAAGATAATATGAACTAGAATTGGCTGTTCATAGACAATATCAACTATCTGGAGCGTGAGATAACTAAACACAATCCATTGTATAAGATAGTCAATGATTTTCAATTTGTAGTAAGCTCTAGGAAAAGACAAACAAATATTGAACTACATTAATAATTACAACTTAGATCAGTACCATATATCCACAAGGTGACAAATTCATAAGTATCTACAGTTTATAACAAGATTTACATCACATATAAGATCCCTCGACAATATTGCATTACAATTTCATCATTATGCATTCTAACCCAAGACTACTTATCAAATCCTTATACAGCACATATCCGCCTATAATCCCATTCAAGTATTTTGATTAATTCCTTGAATTAAAGGTAAAATAGAATCATACACACCACAACAGTGAGATGGAGAAAACAACCCTTAGTTATTTCATTCAAAGTTCAGATATGCATGTACAATGGAGAGACATGAGCTCGAATTTTTATTTCAACTCAAATGCTAGTACCGTTATACAACATTAAATCTCTATGAACTCAAAACCCGTTACATAATGACTCAAAACCTAAATTGCATTTCTCTAAAACCATCGGACTTTACAATTCACTCTGCAACTTCACCTAGACTCGAAAAAAGTTATCTAACTTGCTAACTCGTACTTCTGGCCTTGAAATCCTTCTATAGAAAATGAAGGAGAAAACAAGCACCGGGCTGTGCGCACACCTCGCCAAATAATTGAGCACTCCGGTGATATTCCAAATTTATTACAAATACCACCACCTTGGAAAAATATTATTGTTGTTCAAAAATCGCTACAAATAAAGAATCATCCCGG
>VDFB02184861.1:0-11587 GCA_007258455.2 Sequoia sempervirens | reverse complement strand
TGTCTCCCCGACATCCAAAGTCTCCCCAACATGGAGTAGGCTCGCCAAAGGATCTTGCCTTTGCCATAGTGTCTCGCCGACCCAATGGGGTCTTGCTAATGTTTTTTTGTGAGATCGATATAACTCTAGGAGCTCGCCATGAGGTCTTGTCGACCGGCCATATGTGTCTTGTCAATGAATTGGCATGTCGGTATGACCCTCTATCCACTCGCTATGACTTCTCCTCGACATCGGTCTCACGCGATCCTTTTGAAGCAACCTTTGACCACCTTTGAATCTACCCGCACAAACTTGACCAATCAAGGCACTAGGCATATCATGGGTATTTGACTATTCGATCTCCCCTACCGCATCATGATCGACGGCATGATGACATCACTCTACTCTAAGATCGGAGGTGATCAGTCAGTAATGACACTTGAATCTAGCGGATGGATCTGATGCTACTTCTTGAAGGGGAGGTAGCTGTGAGTCACCATAGTAGCTGGGGATGTCGACTGGAGAGGTGGAGCGGCATTAATGACCATGTCGAAGAGCATTCAAGGCGACTCTGACGAATCTTAATGGCGGACTCGAAGGCTGCGAGTTAATGACGACGGCTGTAAAAGATCTAAAGACATCCCTGGAGCGATCTCTTGCTGACATGGAGGGGGATGCGCATTGAATGCTTCATTGACTTCATTCCAAGGACTTCTAGGGCCGACGTGTTCAAGCGCTGACTCATTTTTTGGAAACCCTAAGGCAGGGGCCGACACTCTTTTTGTATATATGGCATTTTTCCTTTTTGTAAAGCAGTTCTTGGTTAGGAGACTGCGAAAAGAGCATTACTCAGACTTTGTAACTCAATTTTTATGAATACTACAGACTTGTAACACAGGGACTCCTCATTTTCTTAATAGAAATTCATTTCCTTTCAGATTTTCTTTGTTGTCTTAGTATTGTTTGTGAGTTGCATGATAAAATCCTATGTAATCCTCTATTTTATCAGATTCCTTCAGTACTGGATGCAAAGAATATTATGTCATAAAGCTGGTTTATGTTAGTGATCTCTTTCTACTGCATTTATATATGTGAAGACATCTTGTTTTCCTTGTGTTAAGCACTAGAATAGTCGGAACCTTACATAGACTCATTTTTATAAGCATAAATCTCTGTATTGTGAGATTGTTTAGTTCTATTGAGATTTTTTGTGAGTTTTCTGTAGTGTTGTCATATTTTATCTTTGGTGTATCACCTATTAGTGATAGGTTTTAAATTCGAGTTCATCCTTCTTACTCTTTCCCTTATCATTCTTCAAATTTTCTTAAAGTATCTTAAGGGGAAGCAGCCCATAATCTGGAGGTTCACTTCATTCCCAGGTCACCCACAACCTCGAAGTGTTCCCATGTGTCGATAGGTTGCTATAGTTGATAGCTTAGCAAGGGTGCAAACTTTATTAAGACAAGCGGTACCTTACTCAGCTAAGTTGCTTTGTATTGGTGAGAAACTAGAATTGTCGTCCTTGAATCCAATTTGTAACTCTTCTTCTCTACTCTCCCCAAATCTCCAATGGCTACTTGTAAAAATGCTTCTTTTTGCAATCAAATCCTACTTAATAGGGCACCTTTTAATGCTCTTGAGCTTTATGGATGTAATTAATGGCACTTTTAATGCTACTTTGAGCAAGCTTTCCCATCTAACACACACCTATCCCAATTTGAATGTGCTCATCCAAAATTTGAATAGTATGAGAACCTCATCTAGCTCTAACACTTTTTTTATAACCTCCTCCAAAAACTAACACTAAAATTTCCATCAAAGGGATTTTCCAAACACCAATAAAGTTTCTTCCAAAACTTACTATGAGCTAAAATGCTATAAATCATTTGTCAATCATCATGGCAATTGCAATAACCCAATCACTTTTTGCCACAAGTTTCAAAAACATCCATTTTCTCTAAAAACCTGCTTAAAGCACCTCAGTTTCCAACATACTTTGAGCTAAAAGCAATTTTTGAAAACTCTATCAACATATAATAGAGTTGTGAAAACCTCTTTGGATGTCGAAATAGGTTTTGAAACTTTTAGTATTTTTCAAAACCTACATTACCAAACTTCATTCTATTCCTTTGACACTTAAACTTTTCAAACCACTTCGCCGTGTAGCCCATATGAAGATTGCACAATACTTCGGACTCGAACTTGGTTTTGAAAACCTTGTCAATTTCCGATGAGCCTATAATAACCCCTTCAAATGCCAAAATGAAAATTATAACTTGGACCAAAACCAACTTAAGACTTTGGCATAACATAATCACATAACACAAACTTGACTCTTTAAGTAAAGTTTACAAAAATATCGTCAACTTCTCACATGGTTAGGATAACCCTATCTAAAGCCAAAAAAGTTTTGACAAGCTTTACGTGACTAACACAAGTTTTGAAACTTAAGGGTTTTGTCAATGACACAATACTTCAACAATGAAAAGCAAAATTAAGACTTTGAGCTTTTGATTTAGGGGACTTACATGTAAAAAGAAAACTCAAGGTAACACATATGCAACCTTCAAAAGATGCTCAATCCAACCTAAGCCAACAAGCCAAAGGTAATATAGACCAACCTAAACAATTATTTATGTGTTTGCTTTTAAAAAACAAATTTGCACAAAATGATCAAGTGGTAATACATAAATCATGTGTCTTTAAACTATTAACTTACAAAACCATATCCCCCTCATTTACTTTTTAATATGAGGTTTTCTTTTTTGGTACTAAGTTTTTCAATATTAAATATTTATTCCAATGTTACATACAACATACAAAATGTTGCCACAATTGTCTAACCCATATGACACATCCCAAAATTTTGTAGACGCACCATAATTAAATATTACATTTTACATTATAACTGTTATGCAAAATATACAATACACCTTCTACAACACATCTTAATGGCAACACTTCTTAACAATCTTCAAGACACAAAACATGGTAAATTACAAGGAACATGATGGTTGTATCCTATGAAAACACTAGTTTTGTAAATCTTCTATGAGCTATTTTGATTTCCATTACTTATCTTCTTGCTTCAAAGACCTCTAAAGGATTTAGAATAACCCTTATCACATCAAATCAAGCTTATTTACCTCCTCATGATGACGTCTCTAGACTCAATAGACAATAACATATTTCCACAAGCATTCATATGGTATCTCCTTGCAATCTTTCAAAATACTCTAACAAGTTTTCTCATAGCGGATGTTGGCAATGCTGATGCAAAATGTGTTTCATGTACTAATGGTATATTTGTTTGTTCCTTTGCCGCAATGGTTGGGTTTATCTTAGGTCGCGACAATCATCACTCCTACTCAACATGTGGTTAAGACTATGAATTATCCCCTTAAGGCTATGGATTATCCCCTTAAGGCTACTAAACAAGCCTATGTTTTTTGTTCTATTGGAGGCGGCTCATTATGAAAAAAAGGGCTTGATATGCATGCTTGATCAAGTTTGTCAAAATCTAAATTTTCAGGTCCCTCAAAATTGGAAGCCTTTCCTCAAACTATCTATTGACATTTACCCTTGTGCACAAGAATGTTTCATCAGTGTTTATGAATTCCTTATTGCCAATGAATCTATTATTAAGCATATGTTGTGATTCTTGGAGAAGGTTGTGCTTTTTGATGAACGCATGGTTATCAACATAATCTGCATTAAAAATGCCCATAAAATTAGTCATAATCCATTATTGAAAAACTCTCTCTGTTTGCCAAAAAATGGGTTTGAATACGAAAACTCAATGTGCATCCACAGAACACAATTTTCATCTTAAAACATTATAAATCTCAAATAATCATCCCCTGCACGATACAATACAATGTAGGCATCTATAATTCAATGTAAAGTATCCGTAACAGTCTGTTTACAACATCCTTTCAGGGTTTATAAAATCGAAGAAAAAAAGTGACTTTCAAATACAGTTTCCAACTTCAAATGTTGTAAACCTAATTCAATGTAAAGTATCCGTAAATATTTCAGCGCACACTCCATTTTTTATCGGAATCCTCTACTCACAAGATAATTATAGGGTTTGGTGACAAATAAAAAATGACCATCTGCTACACATGATTTTCCATGTAGGTATCTTTAAAATTTCAGATGCCTACACCATCATTGAACTCAGAATAATTCTCCAAACACACAAAAACATTAACACAATTTTGTCTTGAAATTTTAAAAATCTAAAGCAAGCATCCAATCCATGATCATCTATTAAATTACAGAGCCTGCTCCAATAATGAAAATTACTGTCTATGTGCAACAGTTTAAACATTTGAAGAACAGAAGCCAAAAGTGCAGACACTGACCACAATTTTGAATTTTCATCTGATAATGTTAATAAACTTAAACAGAAACCCACAATAAACTCCAACCTAGGCCTCTCTAAAGCCATTGAGCTCACTCCATTACTGAACGGAATCGTCTATTTGCAAAACATTTTTATGGTTTTGAATCTAAATTTCAAAATAAACATCTAACGAAAAATATTTTTTTGTCTTCAAATGTAATAAGAAAATTTAAAGCAGACATCTCATCCAATATTAATTCCATCACAGGCATTTGTATAAAATTACACAAAATCATGTATTTGCAAGAATGATTTAGGATTTCAAAACAAAAAATCCAAAATGATCATCCACCAATCACAATTTTCAACATATGCATCTGAAATTGTGGATTACCATACTAATTAACTCAAAGTTTCATCTTAAAATGTCAAATTCCTAATAAACAACTGGAATATTTAAGATCCTACTTCATTAGTTAACACTGAACAGAATAACTTACTTTGCATCACTCTTTTACAGTTTGAAATTGATAGGCAAAATATCCACTGAGAGCAAATTCTATTTTCAAATGTTAAATATCTATAGCAGGTATCCAATCCACACTAAAATCGAATAAAGGTTTCCCTACAAATCACAGCACCATTTAATTATTCAACAAAAGCATCTAATATAAACATTTTTAAGGATATAATTAACACTACATCAGATTGCACAAAAAAATGCCTCGAAACAATAAAAATATCAAAGAGACATAAGTAAATAAATCCAAAGCGGCCAAGTGTAAAATTAGAGCTTGCCCATATGATATATTTAGTTTTCAACGCTCTTTTAGGGTTTCAAATTTTAGCCAGCCACAGAGTGCCATTTTCATTTAATAATGATAAAAACAAATGCAGACATCAAATCCCACTTCGATTATTCAATTTGAAGCAATTTTCTAGGGCTTCAAAACGTTGTAAACCAAAGAATGCTATTTTCATCTAAGACTGATAAAAAAAATTCAATCCTGGCATCTGATTAAGAATAAAATCAAGAAGTCTAATCAAATTGATCAAAAGCAGCGGAGCCCCCCTCCACCTGATTTTATAAAACTTAATTTTGATAGGGCTTCTAGGGAAAAACAAGAAGTACTGGAATAGGATTTATTTTCCATAAGGACGGTAGTTTTGTTCATGGAGGTTAGTTATTCTTGAGACATAGAACTAATAATGAGCAGGGAAAGTATGATCGCTGTGATGGCATTAACTTCATCTACTAGTGTGCAGCAACTTGTGATTTAAGGTCTCTCTCTTGTGATCAATTCATTAAATAAGAGCTTGTCCCAACAGGCATCTTAGAAGTTTCTTAGAAGAAGTCCTCTACCACTGAAAACAGATCAAGGAGGTGACAATAAATATTCTCTCACTGCCGAAGACATTCAAATATGGTGGCAGATCATATGGAAAACTGTGTGATAGATCAAGACCCATTAACTGTCGTGTACAGTGATCTCCTTTCTACTTGGTTAGACCTAAACATTTTTTTATAAATTTAAACCTCTGTAATTTCTTAATATTCACTTTCTGGACCAAAGTTGCATTCCCCAAAAAAGCCAGCTGGGATACTTTATGAGGTTCATTATGAATGAAGGTGGCTAAGATTGTAGATAAATAAAGCTTGCCCATGTCATTTGAAGCATAAACTCCAGTTCCTAGAGTGCATGTATGGGAGCCTTGTCTTAAGAAAAGTATGCAGTAGCTACTTTCAATTGTTTTGTGGGTGCAGAACCAGTCTGTAGCGTGGCATCAATTAGCTTTCTGGGTATTTTGGCTGTGGGTGATCTGTCAGCTGTGGTGGTATAGCACATCACAGGCAGGGTATAAAAGGCTGAGATCCTCATAGGAAGGGTCACCTTTTGGATAGATGATTGCATTCTATTTTTACTTGCAACAATCCGGAAGCCTCAGGAATTGTCAGGGCAGTTGTGGGTGATCAAGGTATGGGTGTTTCAGGGCCACCATGTTTGAAAGTCTCTATTTGAGTGGACCTCTTTCCATAATTGGTGGCAGTAATTCCAAATGCAGAGCAAAGTATATGGCTCCTTTGTCTTCTTTTGTTGGCCCAATTCATCAATATGGAGGTTTTGTCTAGTGAGGTGGAGGAAATCATTTAGGTTAACATTGTACTCTTTGAAAAGGAAGAAGGGGAAAAGACTCCCTTGGCTAAGAGCTGGTGGAGAATAATGAAATGAAGCTAGTTCGGCATGAGTTACTGCTGCTTAAGGCTTTCTGTGTAGATGTAGTCAAAGTCTTGGAAGGCCTCATGGTGATCCATAACAAGGTCACCTAGAGGTTTCTTGCAAGTTC
This sequence comes from Sequoia sempervirens, assembly GCA_007258455.2. NCBI lineage: Eukaryota > Viridiplantae > Streptophyta > Pinopsida > Cupressales > Cupressaceae > Sequoia > Sequoia sempervirens. Next base: position 4,914 of record VDFB02184861.1, on the reverse strand, counting down.
ACAATTCCAGTCTTCTGTGCAGATAAAATCCACAGAGAACAGCACAAGAAGGAGATCTTCCATGGCATTCAGTTTCCTTTGTTGGACAGTGCAGATTCCACAGGCAGGTGCTGGCGAACAGCTAGTATTGTGCAAGTTAAAAAAAAGATGGCTTGGGCTATGGCTGATAATTCTGATTTGAAGAGATGGAGGTGCTGTTTCATCCCAACTTCTTATGTTTTGGACGTCTTCGGCTTTGATGGTATATGTTCTGGAAGCTGTGTTCTCTTTTTGAGCTCTTTCATCGCTGGGATTTTGGTTGTTGGTTGTCTCTCTGCTTGTCTTGTATAGGGGTCATCTTTGTAGTCTTTAGAGACTGTTATAGCCATTATGGTCATCTTTTCTATAAGTAATGTTTCTGTTATGCTTTACTACCAGGCAGGGGCCTCAATAGAATCCTCCACTAATTAATTAAAACATAGAGAATAAAATCCCCAAATCAATTATTAAATTTGAAACACCTCCAGCGTTTTCAAAACATGGCCATCCACAGAACATAAATTTTGTCTAACAATAATACAAATCCATTGCAAGCATCAATCCCCACATTGATTATTAAATTTGTGACAAGCATTTTTAGGGTTTCAAAACATGGGCATCACAAGGCAATTATTAAATTTGAAACAATTTTCTAGTGTTTCAAAATCATGATCATTCAGAGAATGCAATTTTAGATCAATAATGATTAAAATCCAATGCAGGCATCGATTCCCACATCAAATGTTAGATTTGAAACAATTTTCTAGGGTTTCAAAACACAGCCATGTGCAGAATCCAATTTTGTTTTAATAACAAAAAAATCTAATGTAGGCATCGCTCCCCACATCAACTATTAATATTGAAACAATCTTCTAAGGTTTCTAAATACAGAGGGCACGCACAGAATGCAATTTTGGTCTAATACTGACAAAAATCTAACACAGGAATCAATCCCCCTTGTGTAGTAAATTTGAAACAATTTTCTAGGGTTTCAAAATATGGGCGTTCACAGAACAACACGATTTACCTCTGAAAATGAAAAATAAATCCAATGCATGAGACAAACCTGGCGTCAATTTATTAAATTCGAAACAATTTTCTAGGGTTTCAAAACATGGGCATCCGCAGAATGCAATCTCAGTCTAAAAATGAGAAACTCCCAATGCAGGCACCCAATCGATAATTAAATTCCATAAAATCAGCCCCCGCCCTAAAACGTTGAAAATCTAAAGCAGGCACCCGTAGAACTACAGCTGCCAATGCAGTTTATCGAACATAAGATCTGCATCGTTGTTTGCCATTACTTAACATAACCATAGTATCTGAAATATTGCTTGCCATTATTGAGTATACCAACAGTATACGAATCTTTTTTTATGGTTTTAAGAACAAAGCATCCCCTGGGTTGTCACAGATTTCATCTTGCAAAGTTTAAATAATCCAAGGCAGGATCGCAGCCCGCAATATAATTCCTTACGATGAGATTCAATATTCCATCTTCAAATCCAAAATATAACATAAAGCAGAAATTCGATCCACAACATAACCTCCAAAATGCAAACCCTAAATTTCATCTTGAAGTATTAAAACCCTAAAGCAGGAAAGCGATCTACAACATGAAACCCCGGAACTGAAACCTGGAGAAAAGACGAGACAAAGAAACTCACATTACGGAATATCCCAAGGCCTGGGCTCGGGAAGGGCGACAACCATTCCATCGAGTTCATGGTTGAGAATGAGCTGGCAACCCAACCTGGCATGCTTACTGACCTCGCCTCTCATGGCATTAGATTTCAAAACGTAGAGTTCGTCTTCAGAAGCGGGAGGGAGTTTTTCGAGCCAATCGGGGGCCACACTGACCTCGCACTCGGCGGAGCAGGCGGCGAGGTCCTCCAGACGATGGGAGGCCGGTTCGATGAGGCCACTGTTAGTCAGGGCCTTCAGCAGCGTGTGGCCCGTCAGCCCTACAATGGAGTGCCGCTCGCCATCCGGGTCGATTGCGGAAATATAGACTATGCGGTCCGACACCTTTTTCGAACCCCCACCAGAAGATTGGGTCGCGGAATGACGCCTGGAAATTATTGCTGCAGACCTACTGGGAGCGAGACTCGAACCTGCAACGGCTGCGCGGCTCGCTAGCCTGCGAAATGCAGAAGCCATTGCCATTTGTGTGTAATAATTTTGTTATGTTTGCTGCCTTTGCGGGGGTTTGACAAGGAAAATGAAATGTGATTGTTGCCTCTGCGTTATTTTTCATTTTTTTTAAAGCTAAATTACCCGATTACCGATTAGGAACTCTTCCTAATAAAATTTTATAGGAAGTAAACGGTTCAATGATTTGAGTTAAAAAGTGAAAATATGTATTTCAAAATTATAAAATATAAAAGAAAGAAAAAAATCCTATGAAAATTTATCCGTATAAAAAAACATTCAACTAATGAGGGGAATTTCTAATCCCATCTCACAAGCAACCACTAAAAAAATCTAAGAGTTAAAAATAGGGGCATTTATTTTCTAATATAAGATTTTGATTTATCTTGTAATAGTTTTTTTCTTCATATTAATGGATATATCACTCCAACATTACAAATCTTGAAGCCCTCTATATGAGACCACTTCTTAATACACTAGACAAACATTCGTTTCTTAGGGATATATATAGTTGTATACCTTAGTTTTATGTCTTTGTACATGTGTCATAAATGCATAGCCATAACATGTGATTTAACATATTTGGCACATAAAATTTACTCCAACCCAATATTGATTTATCATGTATCCTCACAAACCACCCTAACCTCCATTGCTCCATATTTCACAGTCGTTTGGCGCAGAGCAATAGACTCCATGGTGCAGCCTAGTATGCTAAATTCAAATTTCTCCTTCCATATCCAAACCATTACCCTATTGGCTCACATACTATGTAAGTCAAATTAACAACTATAGACATATATTTAAGGATATTTCCTAGATCATTTAAATCAAAAGAAAATTAGAGGATCATACAAAGACCAATTTAAATCAAGAGCATTCAAAATTAGATTCTACACTTAGATATTCCATCAATTTTATAAATCCATTAGATTTCACAACTAGATTATTATAGATAATAGTTTTCACATAGACTAATTTTACAAAATTCAAATTATTCAAATTGCACTAAGCATAGAATAGGAGCATACTTCTATAAATTCCTAAGACTCAATCTCTAAATTTGACTCCAAACTTTTCGTCCCAACAATGAGGCAACCTGGTGGATTTATAGTAGACCTCATTGATCTTTTACCTCGTTGTTTTAAATAATTTTGGATCCAACCATAGGAGATTGGCATATGTCCAACTTTATTAACATACTAAGGATATAGATAATTGTAAAAACATGCTATCATGAACAAATCTCTTAGTGGGAGACAAAAGTCACTTTAAAGGGACCTGAAAAGTAAGAACAGACCACTTAATAACAGTATGTGGCTATAAGGATCTTATTTTTTCAGACAAGTGTGCATTCTATTGTCAGGTCTTAATGTTGTTGACATCATAGTATAGACAAGTGCATGTGTTTGCTCTATTTAGTACCTTTATTGAAAAGGTACTAGAGACAATAGTGTCTTAGGTAATGGGATCAAAAAAATCATCCCAATTAGATACCAATAGTTGCCTATATTAGAACACCAATCAGTGAAGCTCTTCAAGCATAGCCATGTCCCATTCGATTCTCTTGGCTAATCTTGTTGATAGTAAAGTTGGTTCTCTACCTTCAATATAAACCTCAAGAAGCTAGGTTAAAGCGAATGGATAATATTCTACGTGGGGTAGGGAATAATAAGGAGGCCTATGTAGAGATTCATCCATACTCTTAGTGATTTTCATTCTGAAAAATTCCTTTATATAATCAAAAAAATCATCTATGTCTAGGGTAAAATGGATCTCAAAAATAGTAGCATAATCTTCAAATTTAAATTATGAGAGGGTTATACTATTGAAAAGACCAAATTTATAACATTTTAATACATTTTAACCTGGTTGGGCCACGATATTGTAATGAACCTATTAATTTGCATATCCATGGTGTAACTATTCTTTAATATTATGGAGACAGGAGCTTCCTCCAAGCCAAAATAACTTAAGAAAAACAATTCAGTCTCAGGATCATATAATCCTATTTTTATATGTGTGTCTTATGATATTTATAAGAGCATGAAGACATTTTTCCAATATGCATGTATCCATGATGATATTTATGATAGGTGTTGAGAGTCAAGGTAATAGATTATCCTTTTCATCTAAAGGAACAAAATCTTTGATTTCTATTATAGTTGTAGCAAGTTCCCTTGTGATTGTATCTAATATAGGATTATTTTCTTAGGTTTGATCCATTATATATAAAAATCATATTCAAGGAATTCAAAATACCATTTAGCAATTCTTCCTTGGACTATATCCTTATTGGGTTTCTTTTTCCTAAGACTCCTCATGGATTGGCTATCTATTCAAATAATGAAATGTTCAGGCTTGAGAAAAAAAAATTATATCCCCTTATTGATTGCTAGGATCTCCTTTTCATAAACATGGTATCTGAATTTTGTGTCTATCAATGCCCTCAATCTATAGTCGTAGATTTTTGTTCTTACATCAAGAAATTCTTTTATGAGGATTAAAGGCCAAGTTTTGTCAAAAGCATCAATATAAATTATTAGAGGTATACATGCCTTTGGTATCTACAAGGTTGGAAGATCTTGACATCTTTTCTTGATATGTCTAATTTCCTATGTAGTCTTGTTATTCCATCTTGAATTGTTTTTTATTAGTGATAAACAAGGTTTTGAAGGGACCCTGAAACCCTATACAAAGAAAAGAAAAGGCAACAAAGGAAAAGAAAATTGGTTGCCCAACCAA
>VDFB02184859.1:0-24485 GCA_007258455.2 Sequoia sempervirens | reverse complement strand
ATATTTGATTTTGATTCAAATAGGAAATCGAAACATTGAAAGTTAAATATTTGAAATATTAAACACTTTATATAGTGAAAAGTTGAAAATTGTTTTTAATGAACATTTGAAAATACATGATAATCTCGAAAGCTCATGAAAATCGCGTGTGAAAGACGCGAGCAGGATGAAAACGCGTCTCAAACGCGCGGGCAGGGAAAAGATCAATGTAAAATGGCCGCAACTGTTCTTTAGGCGAGTAAAATGGCGACGTGGTGAGTTGCTGTATTGACATTTCATCTGGAACGGATCTTTTGCCTCATTAAAACCCTAAAAAAACTGAAAACGCCATGAGTTGTCAAAATCCGCCATGTGAATTGATTTATTCTTCATCTGCTGGCTCTAAAGAGGTCGAATCACCTTCATGTTTGATGACTTAGGGTTAAATAATCCGCCAAGTGACGTTTGACCAAGTATTGAAGTTTGGGTGTCATTTTGCATGCCTGAAATTGTGGAAAAACTGTTGCCATTCGGGAGTATAAATATACACGCCTTCCATTCATTGTGAGGACGCATTGAGCAATCCAAGTTAAGCTTTTTAGAGTGAGAATTCCTTTAATTCCTGAAGAGCATTTTTAAATTTCTGAGAGCAAACTTCGTCATTGGCTGGAAGTCATTTTCTGACCATTAACATCACAATTTCTGAGCTCACAGTGAAAAGCTGTGTTTACCTTCAGCTACATATCTTTAGTAAAAATTCATTTTGAAAAGGAATTAGAGTCTAGTCTGAGAATTGTTGGAGGCCTGAAGTGCTGCAAACGTAATCAAGTTCATCCTCTAAAAAGAAAGATATAAACCAGGCATGCTGTTTCTTCTTTCATGATCTTGAATGTATTTCTTGTTATAAATCTAAAAGTATGTTTACTGAATGGGCATAGTTAGGGAAATTGCATTGAGTTCAATATTTTAGTTAAGATAAACAAAGAAGTAGATCTCTTTTACACCATGTAAGTAAACTACTTTAAGGTATGGTTATACAAGTTTACTGAAGCGTATACCTATTTGCATTAGTGTGTGTTTTGCATATAAGGAGTATATACGGATTCAATGATTAGGGGAATTGTGAAAAAGGGAATATAGGAGTAAAAAGCTTAAGGGATTAGAATGTTTCTCTTGCATTAGAACGAAATAATGGAAAAGATAAAAGAGAAGGATTTGTTTGCATTTTAAATGGTTTTTGCATGTTGTGTATGATCTCTATATGTGGGCATACGTAGACATACTTATTAGCTACTAGGATCGAGATGATGGCAGAATCAAGTGAAGTCTTTTAGCTTAAGTTATAGGGATAACTGAGACAAGTTAAGTACTCCTAGGATAAAGAATTCCTAGTTAGGAGGAATTGATACAAGACACTTGAATACTGTTTTCATTTCTAGTAGGTTCGTATGATTGTAGGATGTCTGCGATGATGGATTCACCCATTGAAAGACAAACCTATGCGTAGAGTAAGGAAGCCTTAAGTCAAATCGGCCCTGAGTAGTGTTTATGATAGATGACCTTCATTCGAAGTACTGAATGAGAATACTTTGGCCAAAGTAGTGAAAGGTACAACATCCACCTAGATGTGAGAGAGTTGAGACTACACTGTCAGTTCATTGTGATCCGAGTACTAGATCGAGATTGTGAAATAGCAAGGTTCTAGTTGAGTAGGACACAACACTATGCTCAGTTGGTAATCGTTAAAAGATACCCTACCAATCTCTTCTTCGAATGGAGGGTCGTTCATTGCAAAATGATCGTGCGGGGGACCGCATTATAAGTCCGTTGTTGGCGGAAAAGCGCCCGAGTGATGTTTCTCCTCCATAGCAAGCGGCCGATGTACCAAGATTTGAAAGGACGGATTCCTGGACCTTCTTACTTCTATTTGTGCAAAAGCTTACGAGCTTTGTATGTAACTGTATTCCTTTTTAACTCTGATTTATATTTGCAATGAAAATGAAATTCATGAGGAAACATATTGTAACTTGTACATGTTATCAATAAAGAAAGGAAGAAATTTATTGTAATATCTTTGTTATATGTTACTTTTACATGTTTAAAGTGAAAATGGGAAAGTTTTTAATTTACGCAGAATTGGGTCGTAACATGTGGTATCAGAGCTACCAGGTTCTGCACTGAAACCTATGAGCTCATTACGCAATAATGCGTAAACCTTATCAGAAGATAACGGTTGAAAAGTTCTTGTGCCACAACGGCAAGAGAAAAGAACTTAGAAAAGTGAAAAGGAAAATGTAATCCTTAGTAACTTATGAAAATTGAAACGAGTTAAGAGTTATCCTTAGAAAAGGAACTCCTAAACCAACAAATGTCACCTAGAATTGCGGAAGTATATGCAATTAGGTTAGGCAAAAAGGTTAGGATGAATAACCAAGTTATACCTTTATCCAACGAAATAGTTTTATAACTTCAAGGAATGAGATAACCTTTTATAGTTGTAAACTATAGTTATAAAGAGTCAAAAACTTTTGGATTCCGTATAGAACAGCTTTGAGTCTATGAGAATTTGAGAATGAAACAAGAGAATTAATGTCAAGTTAAGACATCGGAACGACAACGGAAATTGTCGGATGAGAAACCACTATAACCTAGAAAAAGATAGAGTAAGAAGCTACACGGAATGTGGCAAGGTAATGTCCGGTATACCAGAAAATGAAGATCGGAAATCATCATTGGTAGAACATATATACTCTCTTTAGATTCTAGAGGAAAATGATAGAACATGAAACAGATCAATCTGATTATGTTAGTAGAACTAACATAATGTTCTAAGTGGATATACTCATCAAAGTAATCAACGTTTTTTGGAAAACTTGACTTACAGGATTTTGATTTATGAACAAGTAGTTGCTTAGAATCCTGAAAAGATATTTCAGTTTAGCAAACAATTACATAAACCATGATTATACTTGAAATGTTTAGTTGAGCGAATGTGCAAAGTATTATAGTCAATGAGCAAAAATGGAAAACCAAAACTTGAATGAAAATCTTGTGAATGTATGCTTATATGTTTTCCAAAAGATAGTTAAAAGTTTAATTAGGCTAACTTGTATGAAACGTTCAGGTTAAAGTGAACTTTTAAATCATGGTGAAAGTGTATGAAAGGACGAGAAATATTCCTGGAACAAGTCGTGAAGAGGAACAAGAACCAACAGGAATAGAAGCAAAGCTGGAACAGATTCTGGCGAGATTATCCAATCTTGAAAAGGCAAAAGCAGTTGAGATACCTGTCACCAATAATGAAGAGGAAAGTTCTTCGCATGGAGAAGGCATTAATCACAACCACGAGAAGGAGAAATCTCCAACTCCGTCTATTGAGAAGAAGAAGAAACAAGTGTCCACTGAGTTAACAAAGGATATGAAGAAGGTATACCCTCCAAAATTTGATGGAAGTGCCGGAGGTGACGAAGCTGAGGTATGGTTAGTACAAATGGAAAAGTACTTTGACATAAGAAATTATGACGAAGTTACTAAAGCAGCTTGGGGTGCTTATCAGTTAGCAGGTGAAGCCTCCAACTGGTGGATGAACAAGAAACTGGAATTGGATATAAATTCCTGGAAGCTGACTTGGGACGAGTTCGTTGAAATCTTCCGCAAGCGGTGGTTGCCACAACTCTATTATGACCAAAAACTTTCTGACTTCCAAGAATTGAGGCAAGGGACCATGTCAGTCAACGAGTACTGGGAGAAATTTACTCGGCTTCTGCGATATGTTCCTATCTATCATAAGGATGAACGATTCCGGATCAGGAAATTCATCTTGGGATTGAACAGTAATATTGGAGGTGAAGTCGATATGCATGGTCCGACCACAATGGATCTTGTGTATGAAAAAGTCATTAAGCGGGAACAGAAGCTTAAGGCAGACTCCAATCAGTATGAAGGAGAAGAAAAAAAGAAGGAAACTGAAATTCCCGACAAGATTGCCCCCAAGAAGGATGAATTTGCGCAAGATGCAGCAAGGAAAAAGGGGAAGAGATCTCGCTTCAATGAGAAGGAATTCAGAAAAGACTGGAAAAGAGACAACTCCAGGTATAATGATATTAGAAAATTCAGTGAAGGTGACAATAAGACTGGGGAAATCATAGAGAAAAGAGGACCAAGAGCAGGATGCTTTATTTGTAGAGGTAATCATTATGCAAATGAATGCCCCAACAAAACTTTTGGTACCCAGCATGGCAATTCACTACCTACTCAAAAGGCCATGTTTCAGCAGAGGAAAAACACTGCCATGAGTGATGGACAAGTTGATGTCCAGATTAAGCAAATAAAACATTCTTGAAGCTTTCAAGAGTGTAGAATAAATGTAGAGTCATGTTTTTATGCTTTTGAATAATACCTTAGTTCATCGGGGACGATGATTCCTAAGGGGGGAAGTATGTTATATCCCGATATTATAGCTACTATTGTATAGGGCCATTGAATGTAATGTGTGAATCTTGATGATGAATAAAACATGGTTGATCTCGTTATCAAATGAATGAGTCCTGTTTAAATGATGGTTTCATTTGATTGTTACTTCTAAATGATTTAGTTTTGATTAAATGTTGCATACAGTTATGGAATAATGTTAATCTAACTTTTTATAATGTTTTATGCAAACTGCCTTGTTGTGAGCATATGACTGCTGGTGTCATGTCGTGATGTGCAGGTATGAAGACTGTACCTCCGGACAGAGGAGAGACATCATTCGGGGAGGAACTTGGTCGGGTAAACAGTAACGATTACCAAATTGAGCATACACACACATACTATAAATTGAGTAAGCCAAGTCTGTTTGTCGAGACAACGGTAAGTCATCCAGAGGCTTGTGTATTGACATAAGGATTTTGAATTCACTTCTTTATGTTTAGGAAATGTGATTGTTTTAGTGTCAGACTTGCTATACCATGACCCAAGTATGAATGGTGTGAATGTTATGTGTTAATGATTGAATGAGAACGCACGTACATCTATACATTGTAAATACGTATTTATATGTACAGACATATCAATACATGTGTACGTTAAGCAGACGGATATGCTCATACACGTGTTGACATGTATGTATGCATACATACGTAAACATAGGTGTATATATGTACTCGTTCCGCCTGATGTCTGTAATGAAAATAATATTTAATAATACTGCCTAGCAAAATTACATAAATATTTATGTATTAATGTATATATTAACAATGTGATTATATTATGAATATATATACATAAATACATAAATACCTATGTAAATGTATTATATAGTTATATATTTAAATATATATATTAATATTAAGGTAATATTTATATATATATAAATATATATATATATATATATACATCACGATGTAATGTCCGAAAATATATATATATTTAAAATATTACACTTAATTGAAATATATATGTGATAAAATATATAAATGAATAATATTGAAATGTGAATTATATAAATTTAAAATACCTTGGTAAATTTATAAAACGATTTTTACTTTGAGTTATAAATTATTACTTTAAAAATATTTAAATAAATTAATGTGAAGGAAGTATCAAATACTTGATGTTTTTATTGATACGCATCAAAACTCGTGAATTTCACAATGGAAATATTTGATTTTGATTCAAATAGGAAATCGAAACATTTAAAGTTAAATATTTGAAATATTTAAACACTTTATATAGTGAGAAGTCGAATTGTTTTTGAATGAACATTTGAAAGGGAGATTAAAATGTTTTATTTGTAAACCTCATGAAAAAGCCACGCGCAGGAAGAAGAACACAGAAAAAATGAACTGGAAAACGTGCGTCTGGTAAAAACGCACCAGAAAATGCGTCTAAATCGCGACTGTGACTGCGACCTAGTTTGCAAAATGTTTGAATGTTCTTTAGGCGAGTTAAATGGCGACGTGATGAGTTGCTGTATTGACGTTTCATTTGGAACGGATCTTTTGCCTCAATAAAACCCTAAAAAAATTGAAAACGCCATGAGTTGTCAAAATCCGCCATGTGAATTGATTTATTCTTCATCTGCTGGCTCTAAAGAGGTCGAATCACCTTCATTTTTAATGACTTAGGGTTAAATAATCTGCCAAATGTCTTTTGACTGTTTCTAAGCACTGTGTTGTCAATTGGCATGCCTCCTTTAGTGGAATCTGTTGCAATTCGGGCCCTATATAATGACGCCCTTCCATTCATTGTGAACTCACCTTTTGAGAGCAATCTGAGTTTAGTGTTTTCATTCCATATCCATTTTATAATACTGCCTGAGTTTTCCTGTATTGCTGAGTTTGATAAGCACAGTAAATTATTTCCAGCATTTACCAGTCACAGTGAATTAAAGTCAATTTTGAGTTTAAAGTGAGGAATTTGTATTGCTGAGTAGGAATTGAGTGGTGAAAACACGTCTGAGAGAAGAGTTATAGGAGTTCACTATAGAGTGAAATACTATCATAAAAGAAGCCATATTTAGCTGAAACTCCGGAAGCTTATTTCAAGGAGGAATTTTGAAAGAGCAAGTCTGGAATGAGAAACTCTAAAATCAGGCAAGAGTCTTCCTATTATATAACTTTTGTTTAAGTATTGTTTATTTTGCGTCTTGTGTTCATTGCTTTCAATTAGCTTAATAGGAAAGAACCAATTCGATGAATAAAGCAATGCATTAAAGGAGAAAATGTGTAAAGGATTCAATGATTAAAGGGAAAATTGTGAATAAGGGATTATTTGGGTTAAAAGTTTAAGGGATTAGATTATTTCTCTTGCAATCAAAACGAAATAATGGAAAAGATAAAAGAGAAGGATTTATTTGCATTTCCAATGGTTTTTGCATATTGTGTATGATCTCTATATATGGAGAATATGTAGACGTACTTATTATATCTACTAGGATCGAAATGATGGCAGAATCAAGTGAAGTCTTTTAGCTTAAGTTATTAAGATAACTGAGACAAGTTTAGTACTCCTAGGATAAAGAATTCCTAGTTAGGAGGAATTGATACAAGACTCTTGAACACTATTTTCATTTCTAGTAGGTTTGTATGATTGTAGGATGTCTGGGATGACGGATTCACCCATTGAAGGACAAACCTATGCGTAGAGTAAGGAAGCCTTAAGTCAAATCGACCCTGAGTAGTGTTTATGATAGATGACCTTCATTCGAAGTACTGAATGAGAATACTTTGGCCAAAGTAGCGAAAGGTACAACGTCCACCTAGTTGTGAGATAGTTGAGACTACACCGCCGGGCCTGATCGCGGATCCGGAAAGTACTAGATCGAGATTGTGAAATAGCAAGGTTCTAGCTGAGTAGGACACAGCACTATGCTCAGTTGGTAATCGTTAAAGGATACCCTACCAATCTCTTCTTCGAAGGGAGGGCCGTTCATTGCAAAATGATCGTGCGGGGGACCGCATTATAAGTCCGTGGTTGGCGGAAAAGCGCCCGAGTGATGTTTCTCCTCCACAGCGAACGGCCGATGTACCAAAATTTGAAAGGACGGACTCCTGGACCTTCTTACTTCTATTTGTGCAAAAGCTTACGAGCTATGTATGTAATGTATTCCTTTTTAACTCTGATTTATATTTGCAATGAAAATGAAATTCATGAGGAAACATATTGTAACTTGTACATGTTTATCAATAAAGAAAGGAAGAAATTTATTGTAATATCTTTGTTATATGTTACTTTTACATGTTTTAAGTGAAAATTGGAAAGTTTTTAATTTACGCAGAATTGGGTCAGAAGTTCAAGGCCTTCTTAACAAGAGTTGAGGACACGGAGACATTCGAAACTACTTCTAGGATTCAGAAACCAAATTCATATCAAAATGAATTGGCATAAACACTACTAGTCTTGCTCGATGGTTGTATGGCCCATTATCATATAGGGTACAAAAAGGAAAGTTAGGTGTGAGTTATGGGTTAGCTTTGATGGCAAATATAGCCCTTAGACAAAGCTTCCTAGAGATAAGAGCTCTATGCATGTTAATATGGAATTAGCATTCCCTTCCTGTGCTAGAAAAATCAAAAGATCAATTTAAAAATGTTTTCAATCCTTAATAAGGAATACTTCCATGCTTGCTTCAGAGTTAAATCTTTAAAGAAAATCCAAAGCACTAGCCGCTACAAAACAAGGGCATGCCCACTACTTCTGAACTTTTAGGGGCTCTATTGGAAAGTACTGTAATTCCATTGATTTATTCATGGAAAAGATAAGAAATGTGTTCATTTCTTTAATCCCACATCTATTTTCTCTTTCCCATGCAACAGATTTACCAATTGGGTTTTAGTTGCATCCATAACTGGACTCATCGTATAAAGAATATATAGAATAGCACGTTTGGAATAGAAACATACAATTAAGTTAGTGAATATAAATTTTAGCCTCAGATATTTTAAACGTATGCAAACAGTTCTTAAACTGTAAACTTATGTGATATGTGAACACAAGGGTTAATTTAAATTTGACTAAAAAGTAAAACTCAAAAACACAGACCATTAAAATGTACACATAATAACAGTATCCAATACAACATGGTTTTAAGAATAGTATTTAATCCATCACGGTTTTAATAAAACTATTAAAAAGCATCAAATACATGTTTTTAGGCATGAATTACCATATCGAATACAAAATGATTTTAGCCATGATTTAACAAAACAAGGCATGGTTTGTAGAAGGAGAACTAGAAATAACATAGAAAAGGAAAATATACAGCATACCAAATATCCTTAAAAAGGCCATATTTGATTGGCTCTTTGATTTCATGTTTGTCAAAACCCATGTAAATGGTGTGATCCCCTGCCTTAGGTCTGGCCTTGAAATAGAACACCATCTTGATTGACTTTGCTACAAAAAGAGAAAAGTTCAAATAAATCCACTGGGAGAATGATTCAAATATTTTCTCACCCGAACTGGTATTCTTCCTCAAAATTTATAGGACACCTAGATGAGAATTGAATGCCACCGTAAGCTAATGAGAACCCAGTCTTTCAAGCTTATTCAATGTTTTTGGATTTTTATGTAGAATTTGATTTCTTTTTATTATTAACAATTTCAGATTTAGTTTAATATAGATGCATTTTGCATTTTCATCTTTGATTGATTTGGTTTTATGTATTACATCATTTAAATTCTGAGTTTTATGGGAATTTCATCTTCATTGTATTCAGGGCAAAAGACCGAGTATTAGTTTTACATAGAAGATTTCTCATTTTTTCTGCGCTCCTTGAAATGACAAGCATTCAAGTGCCCTATTTTGGCCTTTTTTCTAAAATCAGGCAAGAGTATACCCCAAAATTGACTATACATTCAAGATTATTTGATAAATGACCTACTAATTGACCTCATATACTTGACAAATGAATGCAAAAAATAAATAGACCAAATTTTTCCCTAACTGACCTTCTCCACCTATTTGGCATACCCATTGCACACCAAGGTGCAATTGCTAGTTATAGGAGTTGCAATTATGACATTATATTGATAATTATATTAAATGATATCATATAGGTTAGTAAAGTTCTTGATAATTCATCTCAAATTAGATGGTAACAACTTAGAATATTACATCTAATAGTGGAAAAAGAATCTTGTGTAAACATTATGTTAATAGTCCAAGGCTGTGAAAAGTGAGGAGTCAACCTAGTGTGAGTTGATGGTTATTTGGTTCAATATATCAATTCTTATGTATATCAAATTTGTATATTTAGTCCAAGATTAATCTATAATTTATGTGAATGAGGACATAAGATATTATGATAGTGATACAATAAATTTAAAAATCATAATATAATATGATCGCATTCTATTATGTACCTATTTAAGTTACATCTTATGATTGAACTTAATTATATTTTAAAATTTAGTCTAAGTTATAATTATATTTCATGAATGCCTTGTTTTGATGCCTTACTTCTAGGAATGGACAATAGTGTGTATGGTGTTAAGCTACTGCCCTAAAGTTGAGTTGATATTAAGAAAAAATACTCATATGCATGGATAAATATTTTAAATTCCTTTATAGGTTTTATCCCCCCCCTTGTCTTTCTAATATATTTTAAAGTTTTCAATTTTGTACAGAAATGAGGAAGCTAAGTCAATTTTATAATTTCTAGTAATAATTTTGTTAAACTATTAAATTATATTGGTAATTAGATAAATTTTAAAATTTATTAAGCTATTATGAGTTTACTAATATGTTAGGTTCCAAAACCTTATTGGAGAAGCATTTCTTTCTAAATTGTGTGGATCATTTACTAAGTATAAGAGCCTCAATATTAGACCTACTATGTGAAATTGAAGGAGGGGGTACTATAGTTGCATTGGAATTTATTATGATTGCACACTAACCAAGACAAAATTACAACTTAAATAGGTGATGCTATTGATATTAAGTTAATAAATAAACTATCTAGATAATAATATAGTTTAAAATCTCCTAGTAATATCTCATTTCTAACGATTAAGGTCATATTTAATACAAATTACAATGTATGAATACAATCTAGAGCATGATCTAGACAATCATTATAATATTGGATTGCTTGATCTATAATTAAAACCTAAGGTTGAGATTACTCTTATTATTATTTGTATACCTTGATATGATTATCTAATGAGCATAGTGTTGTCAATTTTCTTGAGTGTGACTCAAGTAAGGAGCATGCTTAAGGAAAGTTCATAAGTATTGTTGTAAGCCTTCAAGATCTTAGATAATTTTCTTTGGCCTTATGGATGCATGTTAGGTTTCATCCAGGAGGATTCCTATTTGATTATAATACTTGGTTTTATAGAATCATATTATAGTGGGACCTCTCTTGGAACCATGTCAAGGATTTTACATAATTTATGCATGGTAACAATATGCTAACTACTAATTTATAGGGACATACACTCTTTACCAATCTCCTAATAATAAATTGGGTTAAAGGTTTTCTTAGCAACCTTGTACATAGAAATGGGTGGATAACTATGCCTAGAGATATATATCTTGGATAACATTACTATTAACAAAACCTAGTTAGCCCTTATTCTCATGTGTGAGAGTACCTATATGTGTATAGAATTAATATTACCTTAGAATTAATTTTAGCTCCCCTTGGGTGGAAAAACTATATAATACCCTTATTTATTATTGGGGGAGTTTTCTATGTAGGAATTATAGGTTAGAGTGCAGGGCTCACAACCTTTAAATACATCCTCCTTTCTTGGGAAGCATGGAGCTACCTAGGAAGATGAGGAAGTAATTAAAACAAGAATATCCTAACTTACTTGACTAAATTGGGACAACTTAGCCCTAAGGGGGGAAGGATGTCACATCCCAAAAAAACTTAAACTTTCTTTTGTATTAAATGTCTAAGGTCCCGATGTAATTTGGACTAAGGAAAAACCTTAAATTTAAAATTGATATCGTGCTTGAAATTTGAATGTTGTATGAATTTCAAGAATATGATTTCAAGTTAGCACTTTAATGATTAATAATTATAATTATTGAGCAATTAAAAGTAATGAATTAATTGGCTTTATTTTAGTTTACAATATGTACAACTAGGTATTAACATTTTGTACTGATGTATGTGTATGAGAATTGAAATGGTCTTGTATGTGCTAGGGGTGTGACAAAAGTGGACCTTGCAAGTTAACCTGAGAATAATTCTTAAGCCTCTTAACTCTGTCTTGTAACTAGGATATTGAGTCACCTTAGATAGATCACTCAACTGTGAATTTTCTCGTCAACTACAAGTAATGTTTTTAACTTGTAGTTAGTCACTTCAATCTAGATGGATGGTTAATTAAAATTCTCACCTCCCCATAAATTTTTATAATAGAAACTACATTATAAAAAAAATAAAAATAAAAAGAAGAAAATAAAAATAGAAAAACAAAAAAATTAAATATAAATATTATAAAATAAAAGAGAAGACTAAGAAAGGAGCTAGGTCATGACATTTATACTAGTGACCTAGAGAGCGAGACAACCCAAATTTAGTGGAAATGGATTTGGTATGTAGAAAAGGGCACAAGTAAAGGAGAAGTCTTCCCATTCCATTAAGAGGGCATGTCATCCCTTCTCCTGAAGTAGAAAATTGTAGGTTGTGAGGTAAACAGGTGCCTAGGGAAAACCTTAAACCCTCACGAACTCCATAAATCTACATTTCTAAGCTTTGATTTGTAGGAAAAGGATGGAGGGAAGGAATAAATAGAGGCATTTGGTGTTGAGGCAAGTTGTAGAGGTGTTAAAATTTTTGAAAAGTGACTAAAGATTTATTTAGGCATATTTTGTCTTAAATATTAACTTACCTGATTCCCCTTTTCTCTATGTATTCCTTGGTGATAGTCAAATGTAATAACCCTTACCAGATCTGATCCGATTTGAACGATTAGCGCAGTTTGACAGAGCAAGCTTTTGTCAAACTACTCACAGGCTAATTGTGATGTTCAATTCCAGATTATATTTGCATGGATTGAATGATTTAGTGGAACTAAGATATCATCACTGCAACATACAAATCCTGAGAAATCCCAATGCTTCTTTATGGGTTGTAGTAGATTCGGTTTATGTATGCCAATGTATTGGTATGTTATAATGCAACGCTATATTCCAGTCATAATTGTCCACAGATGCAGACATAGCAAATCATCTAATATATCCACATGACCATTGCAGTAAACACAGTATGATGACTGATAAACAAACATTCATTTATTCAATTCAAGGCGATACAAATACTCCAGACGCTTTAACGTACCTGACTATGCACAGAGGTCATATGTACGCTCCACAAATTCACACGTCCTCAGCATGTAATCAATATGGCGCCAAAGAGTTCCCAACAGCATACAAACGAGCAGGTCCCGACTATTTTCTCCCTTGTGTCCGCTTCAGAATCATATATACTTCGGGCAATAAGTTGGATTTTCAAGAAAATGCCACGAATCCCACTTAGGCGGCAAACTTAATTTTCTACTATTTCTTACTTCTATGCTTGTCCTGATTTCATGAGCAATCAGTACTGGTTTCTTCGATCTACCCTTGATACTGTAAAAGCTTGCTACTTGACTGAGGTGGGGTTTCCGTCCCACTCACAAAAAATGATTTCAAAAGGATCATTCTTCAATAATTCGTAGCTTTTAATAAACCCAACGTTGCCAAATCCCATTTTCTAAAAAGCAGACGATTTCCTTCCATAAAACTGAAGCTGCCAATTTTTAACTTCACAAAAGTTGCCGAGCACCTTTGAAGTTGTCAAATTTTAACTTCACAAAAGCTGTCGAATGTTGATCAGTGGATCACCTTTGAGGAAAGCTTGTTTCTAATTTGATAAAATCAAACGATCTTATCCTTGCCAAGATCGCTCCAGTTTAACTTAAGCAAAAATAGGATTTATCAAATTGAAGTGCCCAGTGGTCCCACCATTCATTAAAATGAATAATTAAATAGATTTAATAGACTATAGTTTTTCAGCCTTTATTTAATTATCCCATATTCCTTTGCAATTTGTTATTTTTCTAATCTCGGGAATTAGAAGATTAGAAAAATCTCTTCAAGATTATTCACCAGCGGGAAAGGGACATTACATCAAATGATCACGTTTAGTTCACCCATAGATTTACACCTATTTTACCTACAAGGTTTGTTAATGTTCACTCCTTTTGATTGATCTATGTTTTCTTAGCAATATTTCTAATGAACTCTACTTATTACCTTGTGTGCATATATTTTCATGCACCTCAAAGTGGGGGAAAATGTAATGGTGAAACTTGCATACCTATGACAACTTCCATTTAGTTTTTGTGTTCATTTTAAGGACATGTATTAATACATGTATATTGCAACAAATGGCACAATCTTATGAGAAGTTGGGCTGACATCCCAAACTTTTATTTTCACACATTACTAAGCTTATAGCTAAATATTGTATCCCTACATCCATATATATTGCATCCAACTAGCCAATCTAAAGAATTAAGGGTTTCTACTAAAATTAATTCCCCTAAACCCCCTTACTATAGTCTAGTTTAGCTTGAATATTTGTAAATTATACCATAAAACTTTTTCTTTATCATTTTAGATCATGCTCCATGATGCATCATCATTTCTCTTCTCTTTCTATCTAATCCTAATGATGAATCATGGAATGTGATTTGAAAAGTTGATGAAAGAAAAAGTTTACATAGTCTAATCTAGAAATATATAAGTTAACATTATGGACTATGGAAATATTCTATATTCAATAGTTTAGTTTAACTTATTCTAGTCTTGTGTAGCTCTATTGAAGCCCATGCAACACTACTATATAAAGGGTGAATGACATAAGGCCTCATCCTTTCTATAGGTAGTGTGGGGTAGAGAAGAACAAGGGAGGGCCTTATGCACCACCTTGTCCAAGTTTCTCAAGAGTGTGACTATAAGGTTATTTGGGTTGTCCATACCCTTTTATTTATTATAATATTGTTGGTTTCATTGTTTCCCTTGGGTATGCACTTGATCACTTGGCCTATTTATTTGATTATCATGTCCATCTATACATTGATTACTAACTAACAATTACTCAATGTCATTTAAATCCTATCTTTGATTCTAGGATAGGTTTTTAGTGATGTGGGTGCCCTTGCAAGGATGAAATCATCCTCCTTAAAATCAAATTCGAAAATGTAATTTTGGTTGACTAGATTCCTTTACCTTAACCACCCAAAGCTGGCTAGGGGAGAGGAGCCCATAGTGGATTGGGGTCCAATAGTGGGGATAGAAGTAGTCCTTAGTGGGCCCCATAGTGGAGCACCTTAATATCCAATTGAAAAACACTATTTATCCATAAAGTACATAAACTAACAAATCATGTGATGCCACATTAGCACACCAATAAAACATGACTTAGTGCACCACTATCGGTCTCACAATTTTTTTGGCCTTTTTTGATAACTCAACAAAAAGCATGCTGATGTGGCATCATATTTGATGATGTAGCCCTAAAACGAAATATAGAAGCATGTGAGTTAGCAAATAAACTATTGTACATAATCGAAAGTGATTTGAAATTTTCACATAAGATTTTGAGAAGTGTGAAGTTAGGGTGCTCCACTATAGGCCCCTCTCCCCTAAACACATGTTTTCACAATTTCGTGGCATGCCTTAGTATTCAAAGGAATTCATTTATCATCTAGTCATAGCATCCCATCTCCTCATTATAAAGCATTGAAAAAATACAATAAAAATTTAGATTTGGTGCTTCAAAAGAATAAAAAATCTACATTTTAGACTTTATTTTTTGTCTTTGATCTTGTTCATTCTCATAAGGCTGATCTAAGGGAAGTGTCCTCATGATCCTATTGTGTAAGAACTTATTGAAGGTAGTTATCAATATTACTAACCTCCAAATATAAGGAGGAGAGATTAGATAATGATTTACCAAATTGCAATTGAGGGCATAAGTCAAACACCGTCATAACATGAGTTTGCTAGTGAATAGCATGTCCACGATCATGTATCTATACCGAATTGACAATGCCATATTAGTTCCATAGAGATTTTTCTTCTTATCCTACAATATTAGTTAACAAAAATTTTCTAATCTTGAGACACAAACTTCAACTTTATTTCAGATTGACAAATTCATTCTTCACTTTTATCCCTCTAATTTCTTTTCTACTTGAATTTACTGCTCTTATTTCTTATATTTTATTCTACATCTATGATTAGTCAACATTTAAAGACTTTTGTTCCAAAAATTTCAACTATCCTTTTCTCTATAAATATTATGTAAATTACATCCTTTATAAAATAATATAATAAAATCTTATTCATTACTTAAAAGAAACACTTCAATATCGATTAGATGAGATATAGTCTTTAGGAAGGGAGCATACAAAAAACAATTGCTTTTATGTTCACTCTTGTGATCTTTATGCTGCTTTCATTTTGTGCCATCTCCAAAAGTACGTCAACCAAGTCCTTGGGATGCTCTTCCTCGTCTTGGTTTTCTCTATTATTGCCTTCTCCCTTGTGTTCATCTATAACCTTCTCAACAATTTCATCAAAGAAATTATGGACCTTCTTCATTTGCTCCTTCGTACTATTTAATTCATAAATTCACGTAAGGGAAAAGAAAAGAAAAGGAAAGTTTTTTTATAGTCTACGATATCAGACGATCTATTTTTGAATCTACAAATGACTTATAGTATATGAGACTATCTCTACTCCCAATATACAAGAGACACCTAACTCTACTCCACAATCGAAAGCATACATATCCTACCCTGCAAGAAGAAATGAAGTCTTCAATGTTGAAAGCTTCGATGATACGTACGACCTCGTGCATCATCATCTCAAGATCGTTGCCTACCAAATCATCATCTCCTAGATTATAAAGGAGATGAGAGATTTTATGGTCTTGCTCACAGTCACAATTGTGTCATGTTCGCTCTTCTCCTAGATTCCTTTCACTACCAGACATATCTCCTCTCACACTGATCTGAAGCTCTCGACTCTCTTGGCACTCAACAACTCCAACACACAAACTTTTCTCACGTTTCTCCAATAATCTCCATAAGGAGCTAAACCCATGTTTTTATCACCATAAGCTATGTATTTTGTAGTAGCAGATTCAGGCCTGTTGGCGAAAACCAAATCATGGGTTTTCAAAATCTCTTTGGCCATCTCAGAGGAAGAGATCAAACCATGCATTCATGGCAATTAAAAAGTGTTGTGTAAACTGCACTAGAAAAAATGTCAGACAAGTAAAAATAGATGTCTAGACACCCCATACACAGAATAAATTACTTTGAATGCTAAATCATGAGGATTACCATTTCTATTGGGAAGATCTCCAGTGATATTTCCCAAACTACAACGAAACAAAACCTAGATGATAATGTTTGCATGTGAAAAAATAGTAAAATACAAAAATATTCTTTTCAAAATAGTCAATGTTGCATTGCACAAAAAGAAACTATCGAGGAAATAGTATATTTAATCATAGATAGTGGCATCCCCACAATTAAAGGAGTTTTAATTATAGAATGTCAAAAAGGTATATATATCTTTGTGTGAGAGAATAACTTAAATAACAACTTTCCAATTTACTATTTGAAAACTCGAGTCCTCATGTAAATAATTAGTATGTACATGTTGATCATAACCAATACTTTATAGTGGGTATATTTGCATATGCTTAGATTTGGTATTATTGGGTTGTTCAAAATGTTGAGAAGATTTGAGTGTTAAAAGAAAATTATTGCTTGGGAGAATAGGTTTCTAGGAACCTATAAGTTACAAGTATTTGAGAGTAAAAAATAAGTTAATAAATAAAAAATATTATTTATACAAGATTAAAAATATTATTTATACAAGTTTAAAAATTAGTTAGTTGGATTATAAGACATACAATGTAAATAGGATAAGAAGAGTGCAAGGGTACATCTTAAAGAAAGAAACATTATGTTGTATAAGAAAATAAAGTTCTATCTATAGGTAATCCATGAAGGTATTAGATGAATCTCTTAACATTTAAATTCATACAAAATTGTATGATTAACATATAACTATATGAATCATTAGGTTAGGGATCCCTCACATATATATTTCATCAACTTAAAAGTTGGCTAGGGGTCCTCTTCCCACTAAAGTGAGAGGGCTAGAAATACTTGAATTAATCAATCTAGTATGAGCTCCTCTAGTAGATGCGACTTTACTATTTTTTCAATCAAGTTCAAGCATCTTTTGTGAGAATAAAGCAAGAAATTGTTGGTCCTAATAAGTCACGGGAAATTGGAAAGAACCAAGAAATTTTCTAAATAGATACAAATAAATTCATCCTTGAAGCTCATAGTAGTGAGTATTTGAATATAAAATATTCCTTTATCTCTAGTTGTAAAGAGTATATCTAGTAAATAACATTATTCTAAGGAATATGGTGGTTTTTCCTAATGTGAAGCTAGTAGGAGAAAACTCTAAGTTGTGGAAGAGAATCCTTTTGCTATAAGATAACTTTGGCATCTAGTATATCTTAGGGGTAAAGACATGAGTCCATCATAGACTTGGAGATATAGACTGAATATCATTGAAGTTTGGAGGATAGTGGCTCTCAATTTGTAGTCCACATGGATAGGAGCTAGGTTTAGTAAGTCTCCTAACTACCTTAGTCTCCTAGTCTTGTTTTAACTTGAAAACTAGTAACATATAGTCTAGAAAGTGAGAATATTTGAGATGAAGTTTGGAACGAGGGGGTAAAGGGTGTGTTGTAATGGATAATTCCTTATCTAGTCTCCTCTTTGGACTACTTTAAACTCTTGAAAAATACTAATGGGAATATCTAATGCTAGTGTATACCTAGTGATAATATTGGTTTGTGTGTGCAAACATTTGTTTCCACACAAGGTAAATCCTAGAAGGAAAATTATAAACAAGATGCATGTAATGTGATGGAAATTCAAGAGGGTAATAGAGGCCACAAAATGAATATAAAGAAGTGATGCTAACAAGAGAAGGAATTGAAGGTTTGGTGGGAGAATATAAGATAAGAGTTTTGGGGGAATGTCATTAGCGGTGAAGAAGAAAATAAGGATTTGTAATTTCAATATATAATATGGTTTTGTATGCATTGTAAAATATCATGAAATAAATTCAAGCAACTAAGTATATGATGCATACTACTCTTCTATTAAAAAATAAATATCTAATTTCAATATATAATATGGTTTTGTATGCATTGTAAAATATCATGAAATAAATTCAAGCAACTAAGTATATGATGCATACTACTCTTCTATTAAAAAATAAATATCTATTATTGCGACCCTTTCATTTTATTACACAATTATCCTATGAGTTTTTTTTAAAATCTTTCTAACAATTTTCATATTTTATATAATTTGAACCATAAGTAGAGCGTAGGTACAAGAAGTTAATAAGTACCATTGATCCATGTAAGCCATAAAGCACAAATGCTAAATACAAATTAAATCATCATTCAAACTAAAAATAAGATGTAGCAATAAAAAAGTATAGAACTAATCATCTTAAAAGAAGGATAAGCCCTAGAGTAAAGCCTTAAGCTAATATAGTATTAATTGGGATCAACAAAAAATTAAATGAAAATACTCTTTCTAATGTATACATCTAGGCCAATTAAGTAAATATACACATCAAGCAAAAATTCAATTAGAGAAATTTTAAAATAATTAGAAATGATAAAAAAATATTCTTAGAAATTAAATGAATAGGATAAAGCACTTAGTTCTTGGAACTACAATGAATAACAATCATATTTTAAGTAGAGGTTAAGTGTAAGAAGTTTGGTCCATAATGAGGGACAAAAAATGAGGCCAAAAATTGTCACATGGAATGGATGCATGTTCATTTAAACTTTTTACATGGTTTCTAGAAGTGGGCATTCATTATGGACTAGGTACCTAAATCTAAGCATACATGTTATAGTTTAAGGTCAATTCATAATAAATATACATTATGTACAAGCATATAAAATGAATAAATCCATTTACTCTTGGAAAGTCTCATTTCTTTACCCATGCTTACAAGATGTTTTTATTATTATTTATGATAGTGAAGGAAGTAGAATTAGACAAGATAAATGAATATATCCACTTGTAAATACTACTAAACCCACCGAAATTTGCCTCCTCCCTTCATGAATAAATAATTTTAAGTCTTTGTGAATGTTTTAGGGTTATGAATTAGGTTTCAATTATTAGTGTTTACAAATTAGAATTTAGGGCTTACGGGTTAGCTATAAAGGTTTATGATGTATTGTTTTAAGGTTTAAGGTTTAGGATTTTCTATGGGTTTATGGTTTATGGTTTTGAGGTTTAGGGTTTAGGATTTACAATGGGTTTATGGTTTAGGGTTTATGATTTACAATGGGCTTATGGTTTTCTTGTTTAGGATTTCCAATTAAATCATAAACAATAAACTATAAACCACAATCACTAAACTCAAAAAACATAAGTCTGAAATATAAAACATGAACCATATTAATTCAAATGCATTATAAAAATAAATAAAAAATGAGAAAGTTTATACACAAACTATTTTTTAAGAAAAAATTATTTAGGCTTTTGAAATGTAGAAAAATGGAACCTTGGGGATTTAACTCTTGGGGTTGACACATTTACAAAATTTCATTAATTGAAGAGGGATATGTGAATGTGATTTGGAAATTCAAGGATAGAATGAAAGTTTGATGGATTTGGACAGGTATGAGATTGACTTTCAATCTAATAGGTGAGTTAATCGACTCTTGACCAAATATGGAAACACTCTAATGATGAAATGTAATGATCTAACCAAGCTAAGAGTGCAATTTACTATTCTGATGCAAATACAAGTACAAAAATTCACAGATAAATCTAGACAACATAAATGAGCAAAGTTGGACACTGTGCACCTATGGTTCAAATTTGAGGTTGATTTTGGTGGACTTTTTCAAATCTATTTTCAAGGTCCTTTGGTGTAGGATCTACACTCCAAATTTTTTCCTTTGGATCTATCAGAACACTTCTACATATTTCTATAGCCGAGTTTATATAGCTTGACAAGATATATGACAACAAATGCAACAATGAACAAGTGGTCTTCAAGATCCTTTTAATATTCTTTAAACCTCGAATATGCACATTCACAAAGAGGGAAAATTTTGTGCCATAGAGGGGCTTTCCTCAACAAAACCTCCTATAAATGTTCTCACTTCCACAATTTCAATATCAATGATAATTCAATAAGAGAAAGGAAGGAAATGATGAATGAACAAATGCTACAACTTACCACCCTCCAATGGCTTCCTTGAAGGACTGAAGTCATGCACATTACTTCAAGGATCTTGGATCTTGCTTAATAGATTGCTTGAATGATTGAATTGTCTTGGAGACCTACAAAGTATTAACCTTCACAAAATAATGATAACATGAACATACAAAAACTCACATGAACTTTTACATGATGTTAGGATCTTGAATTGTTGCAATAATGCTCTAAAATGTTGCTCTTGACTTGCTGAATAATGCTCTTGATCATAAGTTTACTAATAATTTTCTTTCCCCTTGTTATATTTGAGATGATGCAATAACTGGGTATTTATAGGCATTTATTCAATTTTTTTAAAATTAAATCTTGATGGTTAACTTAAAATAGTAGAATGCAAAATTTAAATTGTTGACACTGACATATTTAAATTTTAAAGCAAGAGATTTTTGGATTTGACTGTGTGAGTATTTTACTCCTTCAATGTTTCAAATCAAACTTCATGATCCATCATCAAGAGAGCAACAAGATAGGAGAAGAGAATTGTAACATAATTAACAAATAAGACAAGCTTAAAAAGATGAGGAGGTTGGGATAAAAGGGTCCAAAAACCATAAAGAAAAAAGTTGAAAAAAAAGTAAAAGAGACTAAAAATGGAAAATTACTCACCTCTTATACTTTTATTATAATTGTAATCTCAAAATCCTATGAATTAAGATTTATTTAAAGACAACAAAAAAAAAATCTTTAAAGTTTAAAAGAAGACAAAATAACAATAATGCAACAAGAAGAATTAAAGAAAAAAGAATTCAATTTTTTTTTTTTAAATGTAAAGGAAAAAACAAAGGTAAATTACAGAGCAGGAAAGATTTGAAGGAAATAATATAAAGTTAATATTTATAAATTTGTAATATTCATTTAAATTAAATGAACATTATAGGAATTTAGCAATTATAATTATAAATTTAATTAAAATAATATACATTCTATAATTACATAATTGTTAAAGACTAAATATTCCTCATTTAAATAGACATTTTAGAAAATGAATTATAAAACTAAAAGTCCCTAAAATAAATTTTAATAATGTTCAAAGAGATTATTAATCAAATATGAACAAATTTTAATAAGAGAGAAGGATTCTTAGAGGAATTACAAAACAAAGAGGTGCAACAATGAAATAAAATCAAAATTAAAAATAAAATATAATATTCACAAGGTCGGGGAAAACAATAGCGACAGTAGAAATAAATAATAAATCGGCGTCAGGAGAATAATAGTAAAATTAAAAAGAAAATGAGAAATAAATTAGATAAAAAGAGAGATTCTTTAAAAAGGAAAAGGGATGGCAACAAAATCACAAAGAGGAAGAAGAAACCAAAGTTTGGAGCATAAAGGCTTTATGGAGGGCTAGTAAGGGTTTCCAAGAAAAACTTAGATTCCAACCAACATCTTGGTTCAGGTTAGAGGGATGATGGTTAATTTCAATAGCCTCTTCAAATTTTCTCTTAAAGAAGTCTTCGTCCTTGACAAGGATTTAAGTATCTTCTAAGGGAATGTGGTGTTTAGTCATGGATGAATGCTCTGCAAGGGATGATTTTATGACACACTCATGTCTTATATTCGGATTGTGCTCCTTTATTCTAGCGTCGATTGATCAATCGGTCTCACCAATGTATGTCATTTCGTAAGAGCAAGTGAATTTGTATATACCAACACAATTGAGAAGGTTTGGGGGGTCTTTGGGGGAGGGGATATGGTGCTTGAGGGTATGAATAGGTTTGAAGGTGCATCATAATCCCCTTTTTTGAAGAATCTTGGAAATCTTATAGGAGAGGCCCTCAATGAAGGGAAGAGCAGCAATAGGATAGTCAAAGGGGAAAGGATCTCCAAGTTTAGGAATGACATTAGATCTTGCTTGCTTGATAGCTTTAAGGATTCATTTTATTTTATACCCATTTAATTTGAAGACTTGAGTGAGGTGCACAATCTCATTATCACAAATCCTAAAGGCTCTAGTGATCAAATTTTTGAGGATGCCCATTTTTTGGGCATGATGATGATGGGAAGAGGCATGAAGGTAGAGATATGTATGTGTAGCTTTATGAAATACCTGGCAAGCCAATGAACCATCTGACTTTCTAGTGAGAAGGATATCAAGGAAGGGGAGTTGATTGCTAGCTTCAAGCTCTTTGGTGAAGGAGATGCAATGAGCTATGTTGTTGAGATGAGAGTGAAACTCCTCCAACTTCTCAAGATGATGCAGCCAACAAATGTTGGCGCCATCCACATAATGCTTCCACCACTTAGGTTTAATAGGAAAGGAATTGAGCACAATATCTTCAAAATGTTCCATGTAGATGTTGGCCACAACCGAGGACAAGGGGGATCCCATTGCAACCCCATGTACTTTCTCATAAATAATTCCTTAGAAGGAAAAGAATGTGGATCTTAGACACAACTCAACTAAGGAGGCGATTTCACTATTGGTCTTACAAAGGATAATTTCAATAGATTCTAGAATAGGCACCTTGGTGAAGAGAGAAACTACATCAAATCTAACAAGATGGTCATTTTTGTCTAACTTTTTATCTTGATGAGTTCCATAAAATGGTTAGAATTCTTAATATAAAAGTTTCAATGGCCTGTTAGGGGGGCAAGAAGCTTGGCTAGATGAGAGGATAGCTGATAGGTTGGGGCACCCATGGTGTCAACTATGGGTCTAAGGGGAATACCATCTTTGTGAATTCTGGGGGCATCGTAAATGTGAGGAACTGAACTTCTTTAGCAGGTGTAAGACGCTTTTTGGTTAAATCAAAATAGTTTGGGGTTTTATTGAGGACAAACTCACAATAGAGTTTCCTCAAAAAATATTGTGGTACCTCATTGTTGTTGCATGGAGGATGGTCAAAATCCATCCACCACCTTTCCCAAATTTTTTTTTATCCCTTTTTCATTGCACCAATGGATAGGAAACCTCTTGCATGCAAGATGTAAGGGTTGATTCATTTTAGGGTTTTTGAATAGTGCACACAAGTTATATTTTGTAATTTTTTCATCTTTAACTTATTTATATGACAATTTTTCTTCATAAAATTGTCTAAGCTCTCATCTCTTCTTGGACCAACTATTTAGTTTCCCGCTAACTAAATCTACATGACATATTATGGATTGAAGTAATTGAGCAAGTGTGGTTCTATGTGAGGTTGTACTTTGGGATCTATACCATTAAATTTTAATGATCAGTTTAATGCACAAAAGAATTAATTCAAATCAGACAATAACACAGTAGATACCCTGGGAAAACCCTCCACTTGAGGGAGAAAAACCCAGCAACAAAGATCCTCTTGTATATATAATAATGGCAACAATTCTCTTTACAATGAGGCCAATCACAAGGCCAATATTCAGCAACAACTCTAGATGCAAAACAGATAATAATCTGCCCTTCCTTGAAATCTAAATCTGCACTTAGAGAAATTTGCAATCTTCTCTTGGAGAAAATTCGCACTTGAATGAAGGAGAGAATCAAACTTGCTTGATCATTGAAAGGATGGAAATGACCTTGTATAAATACACAATGAGAGAGAGGTTGCACCTCTTCATGTACAAGGTCGGCCAAAATAGAGAAATATAATTACAATTAAAATATGTGAATTACAAGGAAGGTCGGCCCTTTTAGAAATTACATTGTTGCCAAGTGAAGTGCCCCTTCACATTA